>JAOXJP010015857.1:0-17551 GCA_025762735.1 Platanus orientalis | reverse complement strand
GTATGAAACTTATATATATAGTTTCATACTAAAATGTTCTTAAATCCAAGGAATTCATTATTTCATTTCGGTCCAAATAATTCAGGTGATCAGGTTGCTAATGTCATCCAACTTTTGGCCCCGAGTAAACCATTAACTTGTTTCTCGGGGTAACCGTGAATTTTAAACCATATTTTGTAAAATGGATTTCTTGGAGCGCTTTTGCCTGGAGCAAGATTGAAGCACCAAGCAGGTGCCAGGTGACACGTGAGCTGAAAAAGTGAACCACAACAAAAACTGAATCACATCTGGGTGTTATTTTCACTTTTTCTGCTCATGTGTCACCTAAAGCCCTGGTGCTTCAGTTTCACTACAGGAAAAATGGATATCAACTTTGCATATTTTGACATTGATATTGATAGTGTATCGGATGAACTCCCTTTACACCAATCAAATGGTCCATTGTCATCTCAGGTTCTCGGCGGGGCGAGCTTTGCACACACGAAACGAGAAAGGGTTAGGTAGCTAGTGTCGGAGGGGTGCCGACTTTTAGCTCTCCAATGGTTAAGTCAGGAAAGTAAGGGAAATGTAGGAAGTAAAGCTCTCATCTGTTAGGGTTTTTGATGTCTCATACCTGACGGATGGATTGACACCCATATTTATAGGCTCAAGTAGTGGTGCATCAGGGCGAATCATACATATCGCTTTCCTCCCACATTCTCGCATGTTGCTTTCCCTCATATTCTTGCGATATATTGTTGTCCACGTTCTTGGCCGCGTCTCTCCTGCCTTCTCTGTCATTTTCTCAAAATTGTCAGGTTTGTTGCAGAGAATATCTTATTCGAATAATGGTTTTTAGATCATGTTTATCCTTGGGCTGAGTCAGTCGGGGTTATCACGCTTTAGCAGGACGGGGGATTTCGGACCCCGAGGTCTCAGGTAGTCTATAGGTCCTGAGGGCATCAAGGATCCGAGTGGCCTCTTGGGGCATCGGGTACTTTGACTGACAATCGGGGTTATTAGTGGGATGCCCAGGGTCGAGTATCAAGGAATGATTCCATTTTTTGGTCAACGGTTTCAGCGTCTGACGAGTCGAGGGGCCCAGGGCCGACCCCCCTTAGTATTTTCTGGGTCAGTCCATCTAAGGTCGGGGTTATGCCGATTAGTCAGGACTGGCTTATATGGCCTTCAATATAGTTTTTCCCATCAGTTATCCCCTTATTCCCGAGTCCAGGCTTATGTGGTCCAGGAATATGAACCGTCTGCGCTCGCCATTTATTATTTTGGGCGTTGGTGGCGTCATTTCGACTATCGAGGTGGTACCGGTTGGGGATGGACGCCAATGATGGTCTCACATTTAATGGGTCTCAATAACCGAGAGGACGTGCCAGTGCCAGTGCCAGTTATGGGTCATGACAAGCATCGTGTCATCTCGAATTTCTAGGTTATCTAACAACTATCCTTGAACATCTTTAATGTTTCGAGGTTTGCACGCCTTTTCATTTTTCAAGTTTAATTCGTTGACCCTTGGATTCGCGACACGCATAGGGTCGGGAATCCTTGGGGTAGGCTATATAATCTCCCTCTACACGATTCTGTTTTTCCTTTATCTTCACTCATCGTCTCCTGTGCATTTAGAGCGATTTTTGACGAACCCTCTGTGTTTGGCAAGCTGCTGTCCTCACCTCTATTCACCACCATGCTTTCGGGATCCATTTCCAATAGCGTCCGATGGTCCCTCCTCTTTTGTGCAATCATCCTTATCTTATTCCCGGCATCCTTTTCAGGTATCCTCCCTTTAGACAGTTCCCCGCTCTTTTTCCTATTCATCATTTTCTTTTTTTCGGTGCACTGATGCCCATTTTTTTATCCTTCTATTAGTTTCCTTTTGTGTTTTTTAGCTCCCTGTTTTGATTGACATTTTTCGACTGTCTCCATTCTTGGTGTGGTCCTGCCTATAGGTTTTCTCTATTTTCTTTTTCCCGTGTCTCTAGAGTTATCTAAATGGTGTCCAGGGATACTGTTGATCGTATGGTTGATGGAGCTGATGACCTGTCTAAGGTTCGAAAAAATCCCATGGAGCAGGCTACCGAGCCAGCTCCAATTAATGCCCAGGGGGAAGCCAAGGAGATAGCCCCCAAAGAGGACTTTAAGGCCACCCAGTACAGCTCTGAGTTATGGGCGAAAACCCTTGCCCGGTATTATCCTACTTACCTTATTCTTGAAAGAGTAGTACTTATGGTCCCAGGGGGTGCCTGGGCTTTTGAAGCCCCTATCGATAGCGTAGCACTGTACGAACAGACCCTAGTGGCGGGCCTCAGGTTTTCGGTTCCCTGGTTTCTTAGGGAGTTGCTATTCTGCCTTGGATTGACACCCGTGCAGTTGATGTCCAACGCCTGGCGAATAGCCATAGGGTGTATGATCCTATGGAAACTAACCTTTAAAGGGGACCATCACCTTACCTTTAATGAATTTTTTCGTTGTTATCAACCAAAAGAGCAAGAACCGGGTTGGTTCTATTTTGCCTATCGGGATCAGACGCTTACTTTAGTGACGGTGCTCCCGAGCTCAAATAATGGGTGGAGGACCCGGTACTTTTTTGTTTCCAGCGAGGTCTGGGAATGTCCCTCGGGTGAGGACCCTAAAGTGAAGTTCAACCTGTCATGGGCGTCGGTCATAGCCTGATAGGTAAGCTTCTGATCTATCATTGTTTGTTGCATGTGTTTTCATTTTCCTGTTGCATTTTTTACCAGTCGCTTTCTCTTTTCTCTCTTCTTCTTTTTCTTTTTTTTTAAGCTAACGAAACAGACGAGGTGTTCGACGAGGAAGAGGCCCGTATCCAGGAGGTGATAAATCACCCTTCCCACACCTATCTAGACCTCGTTATGCCTGTCTGACTCTACCAGTGTGGGTTTGGCCCAAACCCCGATAGCTCATATACCTTGATTGCATTTGCCTTCCTCTTTTTTCTTTCTCTTAACTATCCTTTTTCTTCTTTGTTAATTTATGATCTCGGGTTCTTTTTTGTGTAGCGATGAAGACAAACAGAAAGTATCTCTTTAGGGCCAAAGAGATCAGAGACAAAGCTCTGGGGGCTAAAAAGGATGATCAACCAATGACCACCCGAGTGGAAGTGGCCACAACCTCCAAAAAGAGAAAACATCAGGTGGTCTCTGGCGGTCCTTCTGGGTCTCAGGTTCCTAAGGCAATTCTAGTGCCTCCCCCAGTTCCTTCTGCTATTATCCCGGTCGTTGACTTGGATGGGGACATTGAGGGTTCCTCTCCACCTTCTTCACCTAGGGTCCAAGCCGTGACCACTCAGACGACTACCCCACCGACTGCCTTCACGGACCTTACTGTCGAGGCCTCTATCGTTGCCCCCGAGGCTCCCACCCCTACAGCTGTGGCAGCGGTGACTTCAACCTGGGGGAAGTCTTCTTCCAATCCTCCCCTGGCACAAGAAGTGTCCCCATTGGGGCTCGGTTTCTGGTTGCTGAGGCCAAGTCCCCGGGGGGACTACCTTATGGCGGGCGTCCCTCCGACTGACCTCGACTACTTAAAGAAGAACCTCTCTCCATCCGATGTGTATAAAGACATGATGCACTATATGGCCAAGGTAAAACCTTCCATTTTTCGGCGTTTTCTTTCTTTTTCATCTTTTTCCTTTCTTCTTCTATTTTTATGTACCCGGTACTAACTTGGGTTTATTTTTGTAAACTGTGGCCCTAATGAATTTTGCCATTCAGAGATATAAATACTGCGAGCAGGTCAGGGCTAACAATCTGGACCGCCTTGCTAAGGCAAGGAATGAGAATATGGCCCTCAAGGAGGAGGCAAAGACAATTTTCAACGGCCTCAAGAAAAAGCTACAATGGTTAGAGGACTCTCGCAGTAGCATGGCGGTGAAGGTTGCTGAGCAGGAGAACCACATCAAGAGCTTGAATGCTCTCTTGCGAGACTCCTAGTGAGATGTCGATCAGGCCAAGGACGAGCTAGGGCATGAAAGGAATCGCAACATCTAGGCTAAGAATGACCTCAAGAAGGCTGTTGAGAGTGCCACAAGAAAGGTCGTAGCCGACACCCTGGAACGGGTACGCCTCGAGGTTCAAGTGGAGAGAGAGAGAGAGAGAAAGAAAGGCAAGAGATTAAGGAGGAGGCCCTTAGGGCAGTTGACGCTCAATACCTGGCCTCGGATGCTTTTGGCCTTGTTAAGGCCAACTGCTTTTGGGAAGGGTTTAAGGAGTTCAGGGTTGTCGCAGCTGAGCAATATCCCGACATCGATTTCTCATCTATCAAGCCTAAAGGGCCTGAGGCCGAGGACGAGGAGGAAGAGGAGGTCGGCTGGGGAGATATGGTGCTTGACGAAGGGGTTGTCGAGGGAGGGCACAACATAACAACTGAGGGGGCAGTCGAAGGACCGGTGGCGCCTGAAATTGTAGAGGCCAGCCGGGGGGATGTAGTCCAGGAGGAGGTGGTCTTGGGGGATGCCAACCCCGAGGTGTAATTGTACTTACCCCCTTTTGTTTTTGGTAAACCTTGTAACTTTCTTGCGTATTAATGAAATCCTCTTTTTTGTCTCTTGTTCATTGTTCATAATGCTTCTTTTTGAATTCTTTCTAAGCTTTGATGCATACCGTGACGCTTTCTTCTTGTGTGTCATATGCATACCTAAGTAGGCTAGAGTACTTAACCTTAAATTTTTCTAAGCACGAGTGGATCTCAAGGGTTTTGACTTTTCTCCCAGGTAGGGTGAACAGTGTCAAATTTTTCTAAGTGTTGGGACCTCTTGGGGTTAATGCCTTAGGGCCAAGTAAGAGTAAATATTTAGTTAAAATTGTCCCAAATTTCCTAAGTATGGATGTATGTCAGGGTAATTGACTATTTTTTATTTATTTTTGAGTGGGGAGGTTGGATGTAAAATTTTTTAAGTATAGGGATCCCTCGGGGATAGCTCTTTGGTGACAGGTATAGGCAATTTAACCAACAAAAGTTTTCTAAATATGGGATCATCTTGGTGATAATATGAGGACCTACTGGGTCCCTCACAATTTTTGGTAAATAAGGGTTCCCGGTGACACTCTTTTGGGCTTCAGCCTTTCGTTGTTGGTGTCACTGGGTATCCTTAGATACCTATCTAGGTTTTAGTCATATGCTAAGGGATGTAGATGTACTTCCTTGGTGAATGCGAGTTGACTTAAGATGTGATGTCTTTACTTCAACATGACTTGGGTTCTTCTTATGGACTTATGAGGCTTCTCCATTACTTTGAGTTTCTTTAACAGGAAGGTCGCTTAATTTTGAGACTTGGGGTCATCCTCGTGACCAGAGGGTTAGTCTTGTAACTCAGGACTAATCTTGTAGCCCGTGGTTGGAAGAGCGTGCCAATCTTGTGGTTCAGGGTCAATCTTGTGACCTAAAGGTTAGTCTTGTAACCCGGGGCTAGTCTTGTAGCCTGTGGCAGGAAGGGTGTGCCAATCTTTGTGGCTGGGGGTCAATCTTGTGACCTAAGGGTTAATCTTGTAACCTGGGGCTAATCTTGTAGTATGTGGCTAGTCTTGTAGCCTAGGCACAATGGCTTGAAACTTTGTCGTTCCTGCATAGTCAGATCATTTCAATAGCTAGAATGATAGCATCAGCTTTACTGATAATACTTTCTCAAATGTTCTACATTCCAAGGCCGTGATAAGGGCTCCCCTTGCATAGTCTCAAGGTGGTAGGTCCCGGGTCGATTGTAGCGTGTTACTCGGTAAGCTCCTTCCCAATTTGGTCTTAATTTTTCCTCTGTCTGGTCTAGCGTTGCTAGGGTTACCTTTCTAAGTACCAAATCCCCGACTACGAATCTCCTGGTCTTAACTAGGGAATTGTAATACTTGGCCATTTTTTTGCTTATAGGTGGCTGTCCGAAGTGCGGTTTCATCTCTTTTCTTTACTAATAGGTCGAGGTTGATTCTAAGGCCTTCTTCATTCTTCTCTAAATCGAAGTTTACTGCTCTGTGCGTGGTCATTCCAATCTTGACTAAAATTATTACCTCGGTCCCAAATGCCAGCAAGAACAGCATTTCCCCCGTGGGAGTCCTTACCATGGTGTGGTATGCCCAAAGGACACTTGGGAGCTCATTGGGCCAAAGGTCTTTGGAGTTGTCGAGCCTCTTCTTGATAATGCCCAAGAGTGTTCTATTTGTGACCTCCACTTGGCCGTTGGCCTGGAGATAAGCTGGGGAAGAAAAGTGATTCTTAATACTGAGCTCTGCATAGAATTCCCGATACCAGGAATTGTTGAATTGCTTGCTGTTGTCATTGATAATGACTCAGGGGATCCCAAATCGGCAGATGGTGGACCTCCGTGTTAAGTCTCGGATGTTCTTCTCGGTAATTTTCGCTAAAGGCTTAGCTTCCACCCACTTGGTGAAGTAGTCGATGACCACCACCAAGAACCTTATTTGTCCTTTCCCATAAGGAGTGACCCAATTATGTCGATTCTCCACTGAGCAAAGGGTCAGGGCCCCACTATCGGGACCAATTCATTCATGGGTACCTTAAGAATGTTGACAAATCTCTGACATTTATCGCATTTCTTGGCGAGGAGAGTGACATCTTTTTGCATAGATGACCAATAGTATCGGCCTTGATCTCTTTATGGGCCATTGCTCTGCCTCCCGAGTGACTCTCGTAGATCCCCTCGTGTATCTCTCAGAGCACATAATTAGCTTCCTCCACGGATAGGCACCTAAAAAAGAAAAAAAGTAAAACTCCTCTTGTAGAGAGTATCGCCGATGAATGGATACTGACTTGCCCGGGTCTTCACTTTTTTGGCCTCTTCCTTATCCTTGGGTAACTCGCCATTCCTCAAAAACCTTATGATCTAGCCTACCCATCCGGGTTCAGGGCTTGCCATGTTGACTTCTCTTTCTTCCCCTGTTTTGATACTAGGCTCAAGCAGGCGCTCTACGAGGATCCCAAGGTTTAGCTCCTTAGTAGTGGACAATGCAAGTTTGGCCAACTTATTAGCTTCTTCATTATCCCCCCGTGGAACCCGCTGTATGCTGAAGTGCTTAAATCAGGATTTCTCTTTCTTAACTACGGCAAGGTATCGTTTCATCCGACCATCCTTTGCCCTATACTCCCCTTGCACTTGTCCAACCACTAGTTGGGAGTCGCTATGGACCTTCACCTTTCTAGCCCCGAGTGCTCGAGTGAGGCATAGTCCTATGATCATTGGCTCGTATTTGGCTTCATTGTTGGTTGCCTTGAACCTAAATCTGATGGCATACTCGAGTTTACTCTTCTCTGGTGTAATGAGGACAAGTCCTCCCCCGACTGCACTATTAGTGGAGGAGCCATCTACATGTATGACCTATTCTGCATGGTCTGCTTCTTGTTGTTGTTCATTTAACGTTTCAGTCTCTATGCCTGGCATGTAAGTATACTCGACGATGAAGTCTGTGACTACTTGGCCCTTGATAGCCCCTCGAGGGTGGTATTCAATGTCAAATTCGCTCAACTCCATCGACCACTTAGCTAATCTTCTAGAGGTATCAGGCCTATGGAGTATGGCTCTGAGCGGTTGATCTGTCAAGACCCGGATGGTGTGAGCTTAGAATAGGGCCTTAGTCATCGAGCAATGACGATCAATGTGAGCCCCATCTTCTCCGCCCTTGGATACCTCTCCTCTGCCCCCCCAAAAGGCTCTATTGGTGTAGTATACTGGTGTTTGTATCCTGACTTTTTCTCTTGCCAATACCGAGCTTCTAGCCATTTTAGACACTGATAAGTATATATAAGCATTGTGCTTTGCTTCGGTTGATTGATCAGCGGTAGGCGCCCAAGGTGGTCTTTAAGTTCTTGAAAGGCCCTATCACACTCCTTATCCCAATAGAAAGCCTTCTTTAACAGACAGAAAAAAGGGCAACACTTGTCTGTGGCCCAGGCAATGAATCTGCTTAATGTGGTAAGCCTCCCAGCCAGGCATTGTACTTCATTTATATTTCTTAGAGTCTACGTGTTGAGTATGGTCTTTACCTTCTTGGGAGTGGCCTCTATTCCCTGTTGGGACACCATGAATCCGAGGAATTTTTTGGCCAACACCCTGAGGCGCATTTGCTGGGGTTGAGCTTCATCTTGTGCTTCCTCAAGGTCTGGAACATCTTGCTCAAATCTGAGAGGTGCTGCTCAGTTTGAAGGCTCTTTACCAGCATGTTGTCTACATACACCTCAACGTTCCTTCCGATATGGTCTTTAGACATTTCATTGAAGAGTCTTTGGTAAGTTGTCCCTATGTTCTTTAACCCGAAGGGCATGACCCGGTAAGAGTAGAGTCCCTGATCAGTAATAAAGGAGGTCTTCTCTTGATCGAACTTGTGCATCTTTATTTGGTTGTACCCCGAGAAGGCGTCCATAAAACTAAGGGTTTGGTGGCCAGCCGTGGAGTCCACCAACGTATCGATCCTCGGGAGTGGGAAGCTATCCTTCAGACAGGCTTTGTTCAGGTTAGTGAAATCAACACACATGCACCATTTCCCATTCGACTTTTTCACCATAACGACATTCGCTAACTAGTCGGGGTAGTGGACTTCCCTCACAAAGGCAGCCGCCAATAATTTCTCTACCTCTTGTGTAATCTCCTGGTTCCGTTCTGGAGCAAAGTTTCTCTTCTTCTATTTTATGGGCCTCGAGGCCGGGTCCACATTCAGCCTATGTATAGCCACAAGGGAATCTATTCCAGGCATATCTTTATGCGTTCAAGCAAACATGTCCCGATTTTTTATAAGAAAGTCTCGTAGTTGAGCTTTGAATTCTCCTGGCAGGTCAAATCTTACTTGGGTGACTCCGTCAGGCGTGTCAAGATTAAGGATGATGTCTTCTAATTCTCCATCAGGTTTTGCTACTACTCGGGTCCTCTCATCTTGAACCTCTAGGCTATCGATAGACATGCTTTCTTTCAAGGCTGGGTCCCCCTTGAGCGAGGCCATATAACATTCCCTAACTGCCACTTGGTCCCCCCTAACTTCTCATACTCCCCCTTCAGTCAGGAAGCACATTAGCAAATGGTACATTAAGGTGATTGCCTTAAGCTGATTCAGCGTCAGCCTCCCGAGTATTGCATTGTAGGCTGAGGGATAATCGACCACCAAAAAATCTATCACCCGGGTTGTCCATCGATCTCCAATGTCGGTTGTGATCGGCAAACTGACTGTTCCTAGTGGGAGCAATCGGTCACTCGTGAAACCCACCAACGACATTTAGACAGGCCTGAGTTTGTCTTGCCCAATGCCCATCTGATCAAAAGCTAGGAGGTACAAGATGTCCATTGAGCTTCTATTGTCGATTAGGATACAATGCATGCGGTAGTTAGAAATCATTAGCGTCACCACTAGGGGGTCATCTTGCAGTTAACTCATCCCCCGGGCGTCTTCTACAGAGAAGGTGATGGGCGAATGTTCCAACTTGAGATGCTTTACTGGCCTCTCTGTCATCATCAATGGTTGGTCTCTTTTTGATATGATTTATCGCACATGTGATTTCCTTGCTGAGCTGGATTCTCCTCCCCCAGCAAACCCTCCGGCTATCACCCTTATCTCCCCAATGGGCCCTTTAGGCCTTCTCTTTTCTTGAGCGTGAGGGTCTCGATGGGTGTTTTCATATCTGACTTGCTATCGCCCTGCCATAAACCTCTACAACCAGCCTCGCTAGATAAGGGCTTCTATCTGCTCCTTCAAGTCGAAGCAGTCATTGGTGTTGTGGCCATGGTCTCGGTGAAAACGA
Source organism: Platanus orientalis (assembly GCA_025762735.1). Taxonomy (NCBI): domain Eukaryota; kingdom Viridiplantae; phylum Streptophyta; class Magnoliopsida; order Proteales; family Platanaceae; genus Platanus; species Platanus orientalis. The sequence continues at coordinate 7,810 of JAOXJP010015857.1, read as the reverse complement.
TAGTACTTATCGTGGCATCTCTTTTCCGGTGGGGTGCGAATCTTCTCGGGCCACTTGATGCTCAGGTCATCCCTGATATGAGGGAATACTTGTTCCACAGACACATTAAGAGGGGTATAGTTTTGGAACCTACTTGGGGGGAGGTTGACCCGTGGCTACCGTTGCTTTTTCTCACCCGGCCGCCTCTGTCCTCCTAAGGTGCCTGTTGTTGTTCCCTCTTTCTCTTGTCGAGCTGCGAGTTGGACTCGGTTTCCCGTTGTTGCTTGGCGTTGAGCGTATCTTTAGCATTCATGTGTTGTTGTGCCTTCACCATGAGGTCGGCTATATGGGATGGGGGGTTCTTGGAGAGAGAGAGAACAAGAATTTAGAGGGCTGTAACTTTACCATCAGAGTTGCCACACTCATCTTTTTCTCGGCATCATCCACTTGCAGCATTTCTTTATTAAACCAGGACATATAGTCCCATAAGGATTCCCCATTGCTCTACTTGATATTCAGAAGATAAGTGGCTGGCTTCCGGTGCCTCTGACCGCCGATGAAATAGCCGACAAAATGCCAACTCTGTTCCGTGAAGTTCGATATACTGTTGGGCTTCAATTGGCTGAACCAAACCCTGGTAGACCCCTTGATTGTGGTTGGGAATGCCCGGCACATGATTTCGTCTGGGGCCTCCTGAAGGTTCATGTGCAACTTATAGGCCTTCAAATGATCCAGGGGGTCTCTATCGCCGTCGAACATTTCCATTTGCGGTGGTTTAAATTTGTCAGGGAGGGGTCGAGCCATAACCTCTAGGGTGAATGGGTGGTCCATCCTCTGGATTAGCTCATCGAAGGTGGCCGGGGCTTTTCCTTTTAAGGCTTCCCTCATCGTCTTCATATCCCTCCTCACATCCTCTATTTTCTTCTACCAGGAGCCTCGGATGTGACTTTTTTCTCCATGGTGACTTGCCTTTTGAAACTGGGAGGCCGTGGTGTTTACTGCTTCATCTTCACGTCTTTGGTCATGGCTACGGGCTGGAGGGACATGAGACCCTGACTATCCTGCATCACCGCCACCTGGTGCGCCCCTCCGGCCTCTTAACTCTTGTAGAATTTCCTGGTTCAGCTCCATTAATAGCTACATGTTCGCCATCAACCCCTGAACCTTTCGCTTAAGTACATCCACCCTTAGGGTTCTGGGGTGTGCTCCGTCGGAGACGGAGGTTTCCAATCCATCGACTCCATTAACCTGGTCGTGTTGAGCCGCCATTAACCTGGTTTCAACCATGTAAACCTTAAGTTTTGTGGGAAATGAAGCTCTTCCCACAAACGGCACCAATTGATAGTGTATCGGATAAGCTCCCTTTACACCAACCAGATGGTTCACTATCGTCCCAGGTTCTCAACGGGGCGAGCTCTGCACACACGAAATGAGAAAGGGTCAAGTAGCTAGTGCTGACGGGGTGCCGACTTCTAGCTCTCCGATGGTCAAGTCAAGAAACTAAGGAGAATGTAGGAAGTAGAGCTCTCCACTATTAGGGTTTTTGATGTTTCATACCTGGTGGATGGATTGACACCCATATTTATAGGTTCAAGTAGTGGTGCATTAGGGCGAATCATACACGTCGCTTTCCTCCCACGTTCTCGCATGTCGCTTTTCCCCACGTTCTCGCGTGGCACTGTTGACCACGTTCTTGGCCGCGTCTCTCTTGTCTTCTCTATCATTTTTTCAGAATTGGTAGGTCTATTGTAGATAATATCCTATTCAAATAACGGTTTTTGGATCATGCTTATCCTTGGGCTGAGTTTGTCAGGGTTATCATGCTTTAGCAGGTCAGGGGATTTCGGACCCTTAGGACCCTGGGGTCTCGGGTAGTCTATAGGTCTAAGAGGTATCAAGGGTCCAAGTGGCCTCTTGGGGTGTTGGGTACTTTGACTGATAGTCGGGGTTATTAGCAGGATGCTCGAGGTCGAGTATCTAGGGATAATTCCATCTTTTGGTCGAGGGCTTCGGTGTCTGACAAGTCGGGGAGGGCAGGGCCGGCTCCCTTGAAACTTTTTGGGTCAGTCCATCTAGGGTTGGAGTTGTGTTGATTAGTCGGGACCGGCTAATAGGGCCTTCAATATAGTTTTTCCCATCAGATATCATCTTTTTAAGGTGCGGAATAAATGTTCTATCCAGGAGGTGAATATGTTTTTTTTCTTTTTGTAGATTAGTGAGTCACTTCATCACCCCATATAAACAGTAGGGGTGGGCATGGGCTGGGCTCGGGCCAAGCCATGGTAGGCCCAAGTCTGACTGTAATTAATTGATCTGGCCTTAGCCCAGGCTTCGGGCCGGCCCATGAATTTAAAAAAAAATTAATATTGAGGTGTAGGTTTGAATTCTAAACTTATCATGTAATAACTAATGCTTTAACTAATAGGGAATGCCAATGCACTCACCTTTAATGGCATATTAGCATTGTGCCAAAAAATATCCATAACATTTTTTTAAATATAAATAAAGGTGCTTTTATCATTTCAAGTTCCTATCTCTTCCTTCTTCCCCAACTACCCTACCCACTACACTGAAATATTCTCTATCTCTCTCTTATGAAGATGTTGATTTCATGCTCCCTTTATATCTACACCTGACATGCTTTCTTTGAAGTAGTATGAGTTACTACGTACTTGCTGTCTGTCACTATGTGGCTGCAACACTCGTCATCTCCCCTTATGTTTGATTTTTAAAAGTTCTCTCTCATAACTCCACTTAAACAACTCCCACATATTTATTTTTCTTTATCTGTTCTCTCTCTTTAACCCTTATAAATGTTATCTAAAACCTTTCTTTCAAAATTGTAGACATTAGAAATGTTCTCTTTAACCCATAAAAATCTTTTTTTTTTTTTAAACCGCAGACACCATAAATAGATGTGGTTTCTTTAAATCACTATTATAGAAAAAAATGGAGGTGGACTTTTTAAATCACTATTGCAAACAAAAAATGAGAGATTTAATATCATGAATCAAGAAAGAGAATACCCCTTTTACAGTGGAAACAAAACCCGCTTGCATAGAAAGAAATGAAAAGCAAATAAAACAGTTACTGGCAATAAGAATCTGGCAATAATAACATGTTTTCACTACTATGCACTCTAGCATTCCCCTTAACTAGTTGAACTACAAAATTTTATTAGTTTTAAAAAGCGTAAAAAACTATATATTTAAATTCTATGGATGGTTTATTATAAAAAAAAACCATCAATTTCAATAGGACTTGAACTCAATACCTATTATAAAAAAACCATTTTTATCAACTAAACTATGTAATATTGATAATTTTAGAATACTTAATATATATAAGTTTGGGCCTTGGGCCGGGTGGAGGTAAATCCAAGCTTAGCCCTAAATAAAAAATCATGCCTAACTTGGGCCGGGCTAGGACCAGCCCAGCCCATGCCCACCCCTAATAAACAAACATCTGATCTCTTTGGTGCCAAACCTAATAGTCAATTTTGAATCATCTCCCGTCTGAATGGACATGTACCACTCTCTTACCAATCAGTATATGACATGTCAATCAGTATATGACATGTGGCCTGATAAAGAGTGTTTAAGTCAATACACATGAATCAAAGAGGGTATTAGGTAAATACACAATGAATAAGTACTAATGTATTTATTAATGCACCCTTTGTCAGACCTTGTATCACAGCCAGAGCAGGGATTGGAGTGATACTTGTCCATTCAGACTGAAGATGATGTGAGCTCCAAATAATCTAGAAATTGTGACAAAATATATAGTCATCGGGGCAGGGATTGCGGACTCGTATCCTCTGAGCCAAGAAATTGATGCGCTGCCATGAGCCGAGACATAAAGGGGGGTGGGCATGGCAATGGCAATGCACTAATTTCTCATCATAGTGGATGTGAGTCCAGCGATCGCAAGTTGGCAAGGCACCTAATTAACCAAAGAGGGTTGGGAATACCCCCCTTAACTAACGCTAACCACCGGCCCCTGACACATTAGCGCTGAAAAGAGATATGCACCCCCGCTTTCCCAAAAAGAAAGTGTAAATCACTTTTCGGCACTGATGTGTCTGCTCCCAGTCAGGGGACAGAAGTTAGCGGTTTTTAGGGAAGTGGACACAAACCTACCTCACACCTAACCCATCACACTGTATATGTCGCTAATGCCCACAAAAGAAGGGGGATTAGGATATTGAATGGAAGGCCCGCAATCCGTACTTGGTAACGGTTGGGATGAAACAAGGAAGCTGTCCCTTGGCTTGATTTCTAACAACAAAATTTTCCTTAATGCTTCGAGTTAAGATAATGCATGTTGTTCCCAAAAACTAAAACCCTAGGCAATGCAATTAACTGTATCAGGAGGGTATTTTACTGTAAAAACCATTTAAGAGATGAATAAGTCCATGCCCGATGTTGTTGAGCTTGAGTCTAATAATATTTAGAATAATCAAGTTACAACAAAGTCTAGGATTACAAAGGATCCTATATGTTAAGACTTTGTTTGGTTGCCATTCTGTGATGGGATCGTTTCATTTTAAATTCCCATGGCATTTGAAACCATAATGCAAAATGAACGCATTTAGATTCATATTGATTTGGTAACTAGAATTAGGTATGAATTCATCTTAAATTTTTTATAAAATGAAATGATTTATATAATCATTCATATTTTTCATTATGAATGGAAATCGATCGATTTTCATTGGGATTGATATAAACTCAGGTACTATGGCAAACCAGAATGAAATGATTTCATTCCAAGTGAAAACCAGACGCAGTGTAAAATTAGAAATGAAGTCATCTTAGGATTTTATAAAATGGAATGATTTAAGTTGTCATTCAAATTTTGGTAATGTTTAATGGAAATCAATCCATATTTGTGGGAGTTATTATCCTCTCCGTATTGTTAAAGTTCAATTAACATTCAGCCAAAGAAAAAAACATTAACTACTGAACTTCACCTTTTCAATTTTGTTGATTTTGTTGCCACATGTCAACCACTGAAAATTTCTTTACTTTAACAATCTGGAGGGGATCACATGGGAGGATAAATGGTATCCTTATGTACTAAATGGATGGTTGGGATCATCTGTATCAAGTTGAATTTTGGTCAATTTAGCCCATTCGATAGTTGGTCAAAATCCTCCTATCATGAGACATATAGCAAGTTATAAGACCCTAGACCGTTCTAGTGATCTTGTAGCTCCAGGCCCAATAAATTGTGATTAGTAAACAAAGCTACTTGACACAAACCTTTTTTCGTTTTTTTGCTCAATAATGAAAAAAATATTTTTCTTCAACATCTTATATGTTCAAATACACATATATCCCTCACAAACTAAAATATCATATTTTTGTACCAGTTCTTACAAAGCCCAAATGCGTGTAGATTGGGCTTTACAAGAAGGATTCAGACCTGATAAGGGAGCCCACCCATGAGGTAGCTTACTGAATCAGGTCCTTCAAATTAATAAAAAAGGGATTTTTCCCAAATCGGTTCAATATTTTAGTATAATTGCCAAATAATGAAGTAAAATTAATTAGTGGCCAAATCGGTTTTTAATGATTAAAATTGGAAAGAATGAGATAGTTAACTATTAATAAATTTAAAATTTTCCTTTTATAACCCTAATCCACGGATCTCTCTCTATCCAATTCCCTTTCCTATTCCATCTCTATTCTCTTTCCTATTCCATATTTACCAATTTAGTAATTGTTCTCTATCTCTCAACACTACTCCCGGTTTCCTTCTCCACCTATTTCTTCTTCTCTATTTTGGAGAATCTGTATAGAAACTTCACAGGCGTTTTGGAGGGGAAGCTAGGTTTTGAATCAGGTCTAGGTTATGAATGTCCAAGACTTTACCAGTTTAGCAACTTGGCATCTTCAAGATTTATTTTGTATTAAGTGAATATTGAGATGATGTTTTTTGAGAGCTTAAAGAATGAAAAACCCATGCTGCTTTGGCTTTTTGATGTAGTTCCATTGACATGTTCTTTTTTTTTAAGGTGTTGGTACTGTTGAGAACCTTTTAAGTGTTGATTGTTAGAATTAGTCTAAGAAAGCGATAACAAAAATATACAGGAATGGAATTCGGTTTCCTATTTTATTGTATAATCGATTTAGGGCTAAAAAGTTATTAAACATAGCCAAAAACTGAGTTGGCCACTAATTAATTTTATCTCATTATCTGCCAATTTTGCTAAAATATTGAACCGATCTAGGAAAAATCCTCCCCCCCCCCCCCACACACACAAAAAAAAAAAAAAAAAAAAAAACCATTTTATCAAAATAAAAAAAGATAACTAAGTCAAGTAGAAAACTTTAGCTAATCTATATACATAAAGCAAAGAATTGGTGACAAGGATGGTCTTTATGATTTTTATTCAATTTTTGTGAAATTTTAGGAAAATGCCACATTGACACCATTACATTCCCCAAGAAGGATTTTGTCCACCCCCCCCTTAACAGACGCTTGGTCTGTTGGGCGTCAGGGGGGGACACATCAGTGCCAAAAAATGATAAGTGCCCCCCAAAAAGTATAAATCACTTTTTGGAGCTAATGTGTCCATCCCTTGACACTAAGCGGACCAAGTGTTCGTTAAGGGGGCCAAACAAAATCCTTCATCACATTCCCCCTCCCTCACGATTCCCTTTTTCCTATTTCTTCTCTATTTTTCTTCTAAATCTTAACTACATTATATTCAACCAAATTACATGTGTCCCCCAAATTTTCTCCCTCTACGTTATCCTCTCCCTCTCTCTTCAGATTAACACTCTTATCTCTCTCCAAAGTTAATTCAGTACCAATGCAAGCACGGTTTCATGCACTAGTTAATTTGATAAAATAAAAAATACTGGCCCATTACCCAATTCAATAATATTATTGAATCACACTGCTCATAAGCATGTTTTTGGCCTAAATGGCCCTTAAACCCATCGTTATCGTTCCTTTTACTTTGTATATTTTGGAAGACATTTTGATTCGAGTCACAGTCAAGGTGGCTCCCATTTTGACTTTTGTGTAGCAATTGGTAGGGCTGTCAACTATCCGATTTTTTTTCCATATTCGATTAGTGTTTGATCCACTAATATTCGATTTAATTATTCGACTAAATATCCGTATCCATTGAAATTAATATATAATTAATATTTATATTATAATATTGTAGGACATGCTATATAGAATACATCATATGAATATAATAACTTTAACCCATTTCCCATCTACCTTTTCCTATTTGAATGAAATAAAGCTCCCTGTAGCCAGTTCCCCATCTATCTGTCGTCTTCTATCTTTATAATTCCTAGGTCTTTATTGCTTTCATGAATATTCGAATTTGATCTTATATTCAATTAAATAAACAAAGACAAATACGAACAGGCCTATATCCAATTCGTATCCAACCGTTGACAGCCCTAGCAATTGGCTGTTGGAAGAAGTGAGACCCTAAGAATTTGGTACAACCCCCTAAGGCCAGCCTGACATCAGGGGGTGATGCTAAAATGTGAAAGGCATCCCCCAGAAAGTGTAAATCACTTTTTTGGCACTGATGTATTGGCTCATGATGTTAGGCTGACCTTAAGGCATAGGGGTTGCACCAAATCCAAGGTGGAAGTGAGTAGGGGGGCATGGGCCGGCCCGGTCGGAGCCTAACCTTCAAATTGGCCCGTAAAAGCCCGGCCCGAGGCCCAAAATTTTATTGAGGGCTGGGCTTAGGCTTACTTCAGCGCGGCCCGATGCCCAAACTTTTACATACATAATATATATGTATTATATATAATATACTAATTATTTTAAAATTATCAATAGTATA
>JAOXJP010015846.1:0-17551 GCA_025762735.1 Platanus orientalis | reverse complement strand
TATATATATATATATATATATATATAATAGGGAGATCATTGTCTTTTGGCATTTGTTGAATTTACATCTTGAGCTTTTCATATTTCCCTTTTCATATTTCTTATTTTTCTCTTAATCTTCAATGGGAATTTTTAATTACTTCAGGTCTAAACTTCTTGAACTAGCTTTGGTGGGTATTTTGGTTACTTTGGGTTTTGAACATAGCATAATTCTCACTTTCCGTAGATAAGTTTTTTTAGTATTTGGTTGAACTTTTCCTAGAAACTTCTTAATTTGATTATTGAGCTTTCCATGCCCATCTTTTATTTTATATATTATACATTTAATTCCTGATAGTTTCGTTTTGTTTAAAAAAATTACTATTATGATGTTAGTGAAAGTCAAATTTTCTGGCTGTGTTGAATTTTTCCCTTCAGCTGCCATCTTTTCAGTTTCCAATTTTTGTTGGACTTTTATTGCTTCTAAAAGGAACGGCGTAGGGATGTTGGCTGAATGGGTATTTACTTTACCATATCCCCTATTTTTTGTCTGTTAGAAAAAGAGTTATTTTAGAATTTAGATCTTTTACGGGCAGTTTTCATAACATATATGCAATAGATCTTTTTTTTTTTTTTCCTATTGATGGGGCCTGGTTAAGCTCTTTTTTTTTTTTTTTTCCAAAAGGAGGGCTGCACCTCCAGCACCTTATTAAAAAATCCTCACTTATGGCAGAGGAAAACCTTGTGTACAAAAATCAATAAAACTAAAATGAAATCCAAAAATCTCAACCCCACCAAAAAATCCTATACAATTACCAACTACATCTAACATATGCCGTGCCCATCTTATCTAATCTATACAGCCCCCTAATTTCCCAAGGAAATTGTAACCAATCCATGAACAATTTATTCTCACCCAATGCACCACCCTTCGCCAATGCATCCGCAACTTGATTCCCTTCTCTAAAAAAATGCTGAATAGAGTAATCAAAATCTGCCAAAAGTTCCATTAATTCATCCCAATAGTCCCAAAGATACCAAACTGTACAATTTCTAGACAATATCCACGAGACAACCACCAAAGAATCACATTCTATGTCTATGCACATATATCCTATCTGCTGACAAATTTTTATTCCTTCTATAACTGCTCGAAACTCAGCCTCGTTATTAGAACAGGAACCAAAAAGTTTTGAAAAGCCAAAAACCAACTTACTTTCACAATCCCGAAGCGGCCCACCACCCCTAGCTGGACCAGGGTTCCCAAAGCTACTCCCATCCAGATGTAGTTTCCAACGGTAAGGCCTTGGTTTAACCCACCTTCACCTTCACGGTAGACTTCTCTAATATCGGCACATTTAAATTTCACAGAATACCTTCATCAAAATTAGACAGCCGCTGCACCTTGACCATCCAAGTAGCCATGATTTGCGCCCAGTATTTAATTGAGCTCCACACTTCCAAGACCGACTCAGCCCTCCCTTCCATTTTCGCCGTACCCCTTCTACTCCACAAACGCCACACCACAACACTAGGCAATAACCCCAACAATATACCCACCTATGACTACCGAGATGCTCGATTAAATTACACTTGTACCCTTTCCTTCCAACTCTGTTGAGGAATAAATGGAATTCCCAATTCAGCCGACGCCTTTTTCTAGACAGCCCTTGCAAACTCACCCATGCCAAGAACATGCTCCAAAGTCTCAACATGTTGGCTCAAACAACAATTATAGCAAGATGCTAAAGAAATCTCAATATGCCGGATCTGTTCATCTACACTTAAACAACCAAAAACTGCCTTCCACATACATAAGGATATCTTTTTTGGAAGGAAATTATGTCACACCCATTTCACCAATCAAACTTTGGCCCCTTTACTCTAATTACCTCCCACGCCAATTTAGTAGAGAAACCTCCATTCTTCTCATGTAACCATAACAAAATATCTTTTTTTATTTTTCATGGTCTCAACCGATTCCACTAGCTCCCACGCCTTCTGACTTCCAATTAATTCTTGAAGCCGTTGCATGTCCCAGTTATTGTTCACCACCAAATCCCAAATCTGAAGAGTAGGTTCCACAACCCCACTAGATCCATGGAACAATGGCCTAGGTCCCAAGAGCCTAACATACCACAAAGACAATTTTCCTTCTCCCACCTTCCATTTTGTATTATCCAACAACAATGGTATCACCGAGACTTACAAATATTAGAACTACATGCAGTCTGACCCTGACAAAACCATAGGAACACAGAACCATACAAGATCGGGTATATAGGCAGTCCGAGACTATGTCTTAGGTGCAATTGCAGTGATCACGTCATAGGGGTGGTCTAAACTAATAAAACAAAATTAACACATACATACACTTCTGCTTACTGACACTTGGAAGTTGTTAAGTTAGAAAAGCCACCCTAAAAAGGTGGATAATTGGAGTGCCTAACACCTTTTTCAATTGCAACCAAATAACTTACTCAGATCCCTGAAAACCAGACCAGTCTGAGAGTCAACCCTAGGCCCAAATACCTAACCCGAGCCCTAAAAAGCCCGTATCCTCATTTTCAGGAGAAATGAAATAGACGTCAAACCCCATCTGTAAAAACCTGAACTGGTGGTGACTTCAAACACCCCAAAGTGAGTCACAAACCTTTTCCACGATACCCACAATATGAATTGTTATTTTCCTCTTCCTTGAATAAATTTTTATTACCTCTCAAATAAAATAAAATCACGTTTGAAAAAAACCTTTATCCTCACAAGAGGTTTTTACACATGGATTGTGGACAATCTTATGCCCAAAACTCTATACAGTCACAACGTCTAAATTTTTTACTTTTTTTTTTTCTTTTTCTTTTTTTGTCGTTAACTTAAAATTTTCACTTAGGAACCGTTTACTAAAGCCCTCAACTGGGCCATGGAAAAATACAGATCCATTGCATTTCATATAAAAAATGCCTAGCTCTTGATCATGAGCTAAAAGATGAACCCTCAGTAAACTATTTATTTATTTTTATAACGCTAGTAAAACTAAAATTTGGTGAACAGTTATTAAAAAATAAAAAAATAAAAACAGAACGAAGTCATTACATCCTACGGTTGGGATTGTTGGCTGGTCGCAGTTCTTAGCCCATTGGAAGTGTGGATGGTTTGAAATTTGGTTTAGTCTGATGTTTTAGCAGTTGCGGACGAAGAAGAATAGGTAAGGGATTCAGTAGAATGATTGAGATGTCTATACGACTCTAGGTAGGTTCAAAGTGGATTTCTGCGGTGACCTTGAAGCATCAGGACGTTGGGTGACACGTGACAAAAAATGAACCATCACATCTTATGTGTCCGTATTGGATTTTTTTTTCCATTTTTCACTATGTGTCACCCAACACCAAATGCTTCAGAGTCGCCGAAGTTTTGGCCCTTAGGAAATCTAGTTGCTCTAGGTTTAATGCTCACGAAGAACGTGGGATAAGTTGAGCTTGTTCGGGTCTCCATGAATTCTACAGCTTAGTAAAAATATAGTTAGAAAAGTACCTATGTATTTACTAGAATATCCTTTGTTAGCATGTATCCCGGCTGGATTTGAGCTGGCATATTATCTCTCCAATCAGTTCAGAGATTGTTCAAACTCGACAATACCATAAAAGTATTTTAGCAAATACTTGGGTATCCTTTATCTACGGCTAGAAAATTTTTCTAATGCTCGGCAAGTCGTCAAAAAAATTTAAAAACCCTATAAAAAAGAATTAAAATCCTACCCAAATTTGATTACATGTCGTGTGTAAACAATTGAAGCACGGTACTGGACTTTAGTGGCAGTAGAGGATCCAGTGTATCCTTCACCCCATTTTAGTTACCGAAATAATGTGCTTGGCATGAGAAGCATCCACATGGAACCCTCAAGGTGTTGTTTTTCCCTTCCTTCACAGAAGGTTTTTTAACCAACCCGGGGGGCTATGAGACTAAGAAAAGTTTCTTGTTTGCTATGATTTTGGATTGTTCTATTACAAAAAGCCGAGTACCCAGCTGGGTTGTTACTTTCTTTCGATTCAATGGATTCTGTTCTCATTCAGACCCTCTAGTTGAAGCATTTGATAAAAAGAAAAGAAAATAAAATGATACTTTGTTATGCAGAGCGTAGAGCAAGGAAAATGTCCAAGTGCAATGTCTTTGCAAGTCTGTCCAGCTGCTGTAACAAGACATTCTTTTCAAAGAGGATTGGGAACTCTCCCCTTAACTAACACTAACCACCACATCCTGTCGGAGTGCGTACATAAGTGATATAAAGTGATATGCCCCCCCCCTAAAATAAATGTGTAAATCACTTTCCAGTGCTGATATGTCCACCCCCTGTCAAGGGGCAGAAGTTAGTGGTGTCTAGGGGAGCAGACACAAACCTACCTCTTTCTTTTCACAAGAAGGAAGAAAAGCAAATTCCATGGTTTAGGATCTTCACATAAAGCCATCTTTTTCACAAGAAAAAGAAATTGCAATTCCTGTTGTATGGAAATCCTATTCGTATGCAATAAAATAGTTGAAAAAAATAGACAATAAAAAACAATGAAACAAAACACACAAATGATTAATGTAGTTTGTTTTAAAAACTATGTCCACAAGCAAAAGTAGCAAACGAATTTCACTATGAATAAAGAAAAAAGAGATTACAATGAAGTGCGACAGCACAATTCCCAAGAAACCGCCGATAATTGTGATTCTTCGTAAAGTCAGTAAACGGTGACTTATGGGTATATTTTAGAATTGTTTTATGCTCTCCTCACCACCAGCGTATGAAGCTGCTCATCCCCAAGAAAATCTCCGAGAACACTGCGTTACTATTTATCAGGCTCATTACATAACTTTCAAACTTCTTCAGTTTTTTCCCATATTATTCTTTATTTTTCAATGATTTAGTTAAAATCATAGCCTCCTCCAGTTCCGCCTAGAAGCAAGAATCCACCGTTAGTCTTAGACTAGTAACCTTGTTTCGTATCATTTTATTTCCTCCACGGCTTTGCTCACTGTTCGACTATTTTTTGGTTCATCGGGTTGCTCTAGGGAGTGCACAAACGTATTGCACTTCGGGCTCTTTACGGGTTGAATTCAAAACAATTTCACAACATAATTAATATCTTATTTAGTTCTTTTTAAAGAATATAAAAATAACACACGGTTTGTGAATTTAAATATGATGGTGGAGAATTTGGACCCAGTTTGGCTAAGCCAATTGATTATTAAACCGCCCTGGTTTGTTCTGCCTGTTCGCATATCCATCGGCTACTGGTTCAGACCTCCATGCCAAGTGAGTTCCAACGACAACCGACTCCCATGCCGAATGAGTTGTCAGTGACCCAACTACTGATTAACCCATCATAATGGACTACCAAGGTATGAACGTTTACCACCTCCGAGATGACAAACAAACACTCACTGCCAAATCGACTGTAAAGAGAAGACAACTATATGCTATAGAGCAATAATCAATCTAGCGTTGACATGCGTACCATTCCCCCACATTCTCCTAACTAACTTAAAGAATATTGGTTGCCAACACAAAAAATGATTCATATATTAAGAAGAGAACCCCCAAAAAGGAAAGTAAGTACAATCACTTCCAAAAGGAGAAATAGGATAACTCCGATCTTCGATCCCTGACTTAAGCATCATAGGGGTGTTGCCCAGTACCACACCGATGTCATTCTGTGCTTGTGTACAGGTAAGATAAAGCTTGAAGATTCTAAATCGAAGGCCACCAGGAGACCATCTTGGTGATCCAATTCACGGCATCATTACTTGGCGCCATTTGTGAGAAACTTGAAAGGAGATTTTTGTAGGACAAAGGTCTTATAGTGAAAACTCAATCTAGAATGATGGAAGCTTGCCGGAATGCATCATCCATCGATGATACGAGAAGAAGTGAGGTTGAAGCAGCCCGAATTGCAAGCCTGGAGAAAAAGTTACATGATCTTAACCACAGTATGGAACGAATGGCACATGAGAATCAAGAGCTAAGCCGCAAGCTTAAGGAGCGAACGGAGCACCAACACTCCGACGACGAAGAGACTCAAGAAGGCATGCACCCCGGACCCGAGATGGAAGAACTCAGGAGGGAGAGAGAAGACGATAGCTAAGGTCCAAGAGCCTCGGCGTCTCAGCATACCAACGACGTGAGTAGAAGAACCATTGTCAAACAAGAGAACCGTATTCAGAAGATGTAAGATCAACTGAACACTATGATGGAGGTTATTCGGGGAAAAACGCCTTCTACAGTAGAAGCGCTAATGTAGATGATGGATCATCCTTTCTTTATGACAATCATGTCACATCCTCTCCTCAAGAGGTTTGGAATTCCCCAAATAGAGTCATTCGACGAGAACAAGGATCCATTCGACCACCTCGAAACTTACAAGACTTTGATGCTCCTGCATGACTATTTCAACGGGATCATGTGTAGGGCTTTTCCAGCCACTCTAAAGGGTTTAACACAAAAATGGTTCAACAGCCTTTAACCCAATAACATCGACTTTTTCTAAATTGAGCCAACTATTTGCTAGCCATTTCATAGGGAAAAGATGCTATCGCAGGCCGACCACTTATCTACTCAATGTCAAACAAGTGAAAGGAGAATCGCTAAGAGATTATGTCTCCCATTTCAACCAAGAGGTAATCTAAGTAGATGATGCCGACAAAAATGTGGTACTCACCACCTTCATGGGTGGGTTACTCCCCACAAAATTCTTGTTCTCCCTCTCCAAATCTCCTCTGAGAAACATGACTGAGTTGATGTTGCGCGCCCAAAAGCATATGAATGTTGAGGATGCAATAGCGACAAGAAGAGATCAAGAAAATGAACTTCGCGAGTTATCAAAAAGAAAAAGGGACAAGCGACCAAAAGTAGTAGAGGGTGAGGCAAAGCTGAGAGACAATGTTGTTCGAGTGGTACGACCGAGAGAAGCATGTGCACCAGCTCGAAAAACATAGGTATATACCCCGCTCAACTCAACCCTTGAGCAGGTGTTCATGTATGTACGAGACTACCCGTCCCGAAAGTAAGTGGGCTAAGAAGCTTAAGACCCCCTGGAGAAAATATCCCAAAAGAAGTACTGTCAATTTCATCGCGACCACGGCCACAATACAGAGGAGTGCATCGACCTAAGAGATCAAATAGAAGTACTCATCCAACAAGGTAGATTAAGGCGGTTCATAACTAGTCACCCTCGAACATTGTTAGACAAGGCAAAGGGATCGCTGAGCCGAAGGAATGTTGGACTCAAGCCGCTGCAAGAAATAAAAGTCATCACTAGTGGTTCAGTAGGAGGTAGAGAGTCGACATCAGCTCGAAAAGTGCATGCGTGTGTGGTGAAAACTTCACAGGGGGAAGTCTATTCAACAGACAGACCTAGGAAGTACCCTTGGACTTGGCAAGAGCACATCACCTTCACCGAAGAAGATTCTAAAGGAGTGCAGTACCATCATGATGATGCCTTGGTTGTCACATTGATCATAGCTAACCACCAGATAAGGAGGATACTCATAGATAATGGCAGTTCGGCAGATATCCTTTATCTATCCATTTTGAGCAAATGAGAATCGGTAAGGATAAAGTTCGACCGACTACAACACCACTGGTGGGATTCACGAAAGATAAATTGTATCCCATCAGGGTCATCACATTGTCAATAACCATCGGAGCCAATCCTCGCCAAGTGACCAAGGTAGTGGATTTCCTGATAGTAGATTGTCCCTCAACATATAATGCCATCATTGGTAGACTGACACTCAACAAAATGAAGACAATTACTTCAATATACCACTTGCTAATGCGCTTCTTGACCAAGGATTGGGTTGGAGAAGTAAGAGGTGATCAATCAGTGGCCCGAGAGTGCTATATAGCATCTTTAAAGGGCAAGGATTCCAAGGAAGCTCTCATCATCGAAGACATGGAGGAGAGGAATGACATTCAATTGAAGCAGACCGGGCCCGCAGAGGACTTGGAAGAGCTCAACATCGACCCTAACTGTCCCAAACGGGTGGTAAACATCGGAAGGGTACTCTTAGAAGAATTCAAATGGCATTTGAAGGAACTCCTAATTGCCTATAGAAATGCCTTTGCTTGGACACATGCAGACATGTCGGGGATCAACCCAAGGGTGATCACACATAGGATAAGTGTCGACCCTTTAGCCAGACCGATTAGACAGAAAAAGAGGACGTTCGTCGCTGACAAAAATCAAGCTATAGCTAAGGAAATGAATAAGCTTTTGAAGGCAAGATTCATATGGGAGGTCACCTATCCCGATTGGATTGCCAATCTGGTGTTGGTCAAGAAGAGCAACAGGAAGTGGAGAATGTGCATAGACTTCACTGACCTTAACAAAGCTTGCCCAAAGGACAGTTTCCCACTACCCAGGATAGATGTGTTAGTCGACTCCACCTCCGGGCATGCTCTGCTTAGCTTCTTGGATGCATTCTTTGGCTACAACCAAATACGGATGGAAAAGGGGGACCAAGAGAAAACATCCTTCATTACTGACCAAGGCACATATTGTTATGAGGTCATGTCGTTCAGCTTAAAAAATGCAGGGGCGACCTACCAAAGATTGGTGACTAAAGTGTTTGAAGCCTAGATTGGGAGAAATGTCGAAGCTTATGTCAACGACATGCTAGTAAAAAGCATGAAAGCCAAAAAGCACATCGACGATCTGGAAGAAACATTTTACACCCTGAGGAAGTATCAAATGAAACTCAACGCAATGAAGTGCGCCTTTAGAGTGTCGGCTAGGAGGTTCTTGGGATTCATGGTCTCTCACAGGGGAATTGAGGCCAACCCCGAGAAAATGGAGGCAATTCTAAGCATGAAGTCGCCATGAACCACGAAGGATATACAATGACTGGCAAGAAGAGTTGCAACCCTCAGCCGTTTCATTTTGAAGCTGATAGACAAATGCTTTCCTTCTTTCAGCTCTTAAAGAAGGGGTTCAAATGAACAGAGGAATCAGAACGATCGTTTCAAGATCTCAAGCAACACTTGGAATGCTTACTAACTCTTGGTCAAAAAACACAAGGAGAAGACCTATATCTGTATCTAGTAGTATCCGAGGTGGCTGTAAGCTCAGTTTTAGTTAAGGACGAGCATAGTTAAATCCCTGTGTACTATATTAGTAGAGCCCTCCATGGTGCAGAACTCAGATACCCACCTCTGGAGAAATTGGTACTCGCACTTGTCGTTACAGCAAGGAGGATCAAACTATATTTCCAAGCCCATCCAATTATTATATTGATAAACCAACCTCTGAGAGCAGTGCTACAGAGGCCAAAGGTGTCGTGCAGGATGGTGAAGTGGGCGATAGAATTGGGCAAGCATGATGTTAGCTATTGATCGAGGACTGCTATCAAGGGACAGGTCTTAGTAGATTTCCTGGCAGAACTAACTCCAGCTAAGGTGGTGAACTCTGAAGCCAAATGGACCCTACATATGAATGGGTCATCTACTGCCTCATCCAGTGGTGTAGGACTCCTATTGACCACACCCGAGGGGTTAGAGATTGAATATGCAATCTGGCTAGGATTCAACGTAACCAATAACTAAGCAGAATACGAGGTGTTGATAGCCGGATTGAGTTTGGCAAAAGAAGCAGGGGTTCTATGCTTGGTTACTTATACCAACTCTAAGCTAGTCGAGGGATAAGTAATTGGCGAGTATGAGGCAAAAGAGGACCAAATGAAAAAGTACCTGACTAGGGTCACAGAGCTCATGTTCCACTTTGAGACTGTCAGTGTTTGGCACATACCCAGAAGTCAGAACCAACAGGCAAATCAACTAGCACATCACACCTCGGATGATAAGTATATTGTGGGGAACCAGTTGCCCATAAGCAGCCCCGTTCAACCTACCATGGGGGATGAGCTGAGCATCCTGATCCATATGAATGAACCTGAAGATGACTAAAGGTCCCCCATCACACAATTTCTCAGAACGGGTATTCTACCAACAGACCAAGTAGAGGCTAGAAGACTCAAACTCTGAGTTGCTCGTTACACCCTGATTGGTGACATTTTATACAAATAGAGCTTCACCATTCCATATCTGAGGTGTCTGTCACCGGCTGAAGTCGAATACATCATGAGGGAGGTTCACAAGGGGATATACAGAAACCATTCTGGAAGTCATACCCTCATCCATAAGCTGGTCAAAGCAGGATACTACAGGCCAACAATGCAGAGTGACTCATTGAATCTTGCTTGAAGGTGCGATAGCTATCAAAGATTTGGTAGTATCCCTAGACGGCCTGTAGAAGAGCTTGTGCCTATCATTGGCCCATAGCCCTTTACTCAGTGGGGCATAAACATCATGGGGCCCCTTCCCCTACAAACAAGGCAAAGGAAATTTCTTGTGGTGGCCGTGGATTATTTTAAAAAGTGGGTCAAAGCTTAGGCGTTGGCAATGATAACTAAACACAACATATGTGACTTCGTTTGGAAGTCCATCATATACCGATTCAAAATACCATAGGTTATCATTACAGACAACGGGAAGTAGTTCAACAACAAACATTTCCATGAGTTTTGCTCCCAGTTGGGGATCAAGAACCATTTTTCCTCCCTAGATCATCCTCAAGCCAATGGTCAAGTAGAAGTCACTAATAGGACCATACTGAAGATAATCAAGAGTAGGTTAGAGACATTAAAAGGATAGTGGGATGAGAAGTTACCGAGGTTCCTCTGGACCTATAGAACTACCCCAAGAAGTCCCACAGAGGAGACCCCATATGCCCTGGCCTTCGACTGTGAAGTAGTAATTCCTGCAGAAATTGAGATGGCAAGCTTAAGGATTCATAAACCATAAGCCGAGTGTACAGAGAAAGAGTTGAGCTTGAACCTGAATTTGATGGAAGAGAAGAGAAATGAAGCCTCCCTTCAAATGGCCACCTATCAATAATGAATGATGAGATACCACAATATCCATGTACGCCCGAGAGGTTTTCAGAATGGGGAGCTCATCCTCAAGAAGGTGAGCATAGTGACACAAGTCCTGGGAGACGGCAAGCTAGGACCCAACTAGGAGGGACCTTACAAAGTCATCATGATCGCAAGGAAAGGCACATACTACCTAAAATCCATGGAAGGAAAGCCCCTACCTCGACCATGGAATGTTAAACATCTAAAAATGTATTATCAATAGTCGTGTAATTTTGTATTCATGATAATAGAATTTGTCTCCTATCTTGTATGTGGCACAACGGTCTACTACAATCAATGTCCCAAGGGGAGTCAGAAAAATGGACCAAGTCCAGTAAAACGACTCCTCGGTCTACTATAACAATCTACAATCGACGTCCCGAGGGGAGTCAAAAAAATAAACCAAGTTTAGTAAAATGATCCCTCGGTTTACTACAACGATCTACAATCGACATCCTGAGGGGAGTCAAAAAAATGGACCAAGTCCAGTAAAATGACCCCTCAGTCTATTACAACATTTTATAATTGACGTCTCGAGGGGAATCGAAAAAATGGACCCAGTCTAGTAAAATGACCCATTGGTCTACTACAATGACATATAATCAATGTCCCAATGAGAGTCGAAAAAATAGACCAAGTCCAGTAGAATGACCCCTCAGTCTACTACAACGATATACAATCGACGTCCCGAGGGGAGTCTAAAATATGGACCAAGTCCAATAAAATGACCCATCGATCTACTACAACGATTTACAATCAACATTCCAAGGGGAGTCAGAAAAATGGACCCAGCCTAGTAAAATGACTATCGGTCTACTATAACGATCTACAATCAACGTTCCGAGGGGAGTCGAAAAAATTGACCGAGCCTAGTAAAACGACCCCTCGGTCTACTACAATGATCTACAATCAACGTCCTGAGGGGAGTCAAAAAAAATGGACCAAGTCTAGCAAAACAACCCTTCGGTCGACTACAACAATCTACAATCAATGTCTCGAGGTTAGTCAGAAAGATGGACCTAGTCTAGTAAAACGACTCCTCAGTCTACTATAATGATTTACAATCAACGTCCCGATGGGAGTCAGAAAAATGGACCAAGTCCAGTAAAACGACCCCTCGGTCTGCTACATGATCTACAATCAACATTCCAAGCAGAGTAAAAAAAAAAGATGGACTAACTCCAATGAAGTAACCCTTAGCCTATTGCTACGGCTTTATGAGAGACAAAGCCCTCAATCCGCATACCGAACACCCTACTAAGATAATCGACAAGCTAACTACTTAATGGAATGAGCAACTTACTGAATTACATTATACCAAGAGTGAAGAAAAGGTTGTTTACTTAATCATTGTCGAGATAAAGAAAGATAAGGCAAAGGACTCTTAGTCCTTACAAAAAAAATAACAAAAAACAACATAAACAAAACAAAAGAAGAAGGCCCGATTCTATGAGGCATCATCATCCCTCTCTGCGTCAGCGTCGGCTTCCTTGCTCGACTCCAGCACAACAGATGTAGACTCGACGTCTACCTTGAGCATAGAAAGATCAAGATCAGGGTAAATCCGCAAAGCCTGACGGCAGAGTGTCTCGAAACCACTGATTAAAAATTATGTGGTCTTGTCATTAAAGGCCTCGGACTAAATGTATGTAGTGATCGCCTCGTTAGCAGCCCTTTGTTTCTCCACCTCCCACTGGGCCCTCAGCTCGTCCAGAGACACTTGTAAGACCGTTGCCCCTGCCTTCTCCCCTTCAAGCTGATCTCGAGACTCCTCCAGGGCCATCTCGCTTCCCTTGATCTTTTCCTCAGCATCGACCAGCTTATCCCTCAAAGCCAACCGTTCAAATTCCACCTCAGCGAACTTCTTTTAGAGGCCGTCAATGTAGTTGTTGGTGGCTAGCTGATGATTCACAAAGACCATCATTTTGGTCAACACCTACAACAAAGATACTTTTAGTAACAGACCAGATAAAATAACCAAACCCAAAAAAATGCCTTACCCTCCCAAAATCGAAGAAGGTGCTCCTAGCCAATGTTCATGTTGTTAGGCCAGAGACTCCTCAAGTCCTGGTTGTTGACAACCAATCGAAGGTAATCAGCGGCCTCCTCCTCATTGGTCAACAAAGAAGGTGGAAGTTTCTCCTTCCCTTTGGGCGACCCCTCAGGGATATAAGGAAGCTGGTCTTCAACGCATTCATTGAACGTTGGAGCTGTCTCCAAATCTGCTTCCAGGTCGACGATGGAAGGAGGCGGGCTGACTGGAAGAGTGGCTACCTGGGGAGCTAAGCTCGATGCACCCTTCTCAGCAGAACGGTTATGGGAAAATTTAGGCATTTTGCACCAGGAAAGTCTTTGACGGTATGGCAAACATATTTGTAAAAAATAAGCGAATTAAGAAAAAAACCTGAACTAACGATGGGAAGAGAAGATGAGCCAGATGACTGACCGACAGGAAGTGGAGATGAACCAGATGCCTGGCCGACTAGTATTGAAGACGACCCAGAAGTCTGACCGATTGAGGGCCCAAATGACAGAATCTCCGGGCTAAACAAGTTTGTAGAGAGGGATTCAAGATTCACCAATAGAGAGTAATCCCGAACTGAGTGCGCGAAGGCATGACTTAACTTCGCGAGCTGAGCCTCAGACAGTGGAAGCTCAGCTAACGCTACAAAAATGAGGAAAATCAGACTGACCGAATGAAAAATGAGTAAGGAAGATATACAACCAAGAATTACCTTCTTTACGCGGCTCCCCCATATCTTGGGGACTATTTGGATCCGATAGAGAGGCGGCTCCCACGGGAAGGACTCCAAGCCGTTCCCAGATGCAAAAAAGAACTTCTTCTTCCAACCTTTGTTTGACGATGGAAGACCCGTGATTAGTGCCCACTCGACACCCGAGCAATAAAATACCACCATCTCGAGTACATCTCCATTGCCTTGTAGCAATAAAGGAACTCAGGTAGGGTAAGGTGATCCCGACCGTTGCTACATGCGGGCCACAACACCATGCAAGGAATCAGGATCCTCCATGAGTTGGGCATTACCTAACCCGAAACCAGACGAAGGTAGGAGAGTAGCTGAGGAACAAACAAAGGAATAAGAAACCATAGACCAGATTCCAGAGCCTGTTCAAAAATAGAAACCTCATTTAGGAGGCAAGAAGAAGTCCACTCATCAAAAGGCAAGAACCCTCAAAGTGACTGACTCATGGATATGATAGAAATGGCATAAGTCCTTTAATATAGACCTCGACAAAGTAGAAAGAATGTGGTCGGAAACATATGGCACACCGGCAAAATGACCCCACCTAGTAGGCAACGAAGGTTGAGCCGAGTCTGGAGACTCAGCTCGGACTAGGTTCTCATGAAGATCCATAACGGATTCTGTTGACTCAGATGAATTGTTCATCCAACTGAGGACGTCTCTGACACCCACCGAAGGACGTAGCGTCTCTAGGATTTGATAAAAAATGCAACCCAGAAACGAAGAATCGAACCCTAAAACACCTAAGTTTGGAGAATGTTGTTCGGTTTGAAGGTAGTGACAGAAGCGAACCAAGTGGAACCCGAAGGGTTCTCCGGTGGGGTCCAGGATGAAATCCTAAAGGCAGTGACAACTAGTCGAAGACGCCATTAGTAAGGAGAGTAAGAAGCAAACTACAAGGAAAAGATTGCACCGGAACCAGACGAGAAAAATGGAAAAAGCCAAAAGTGGTGGGACGGAGAATACTTGAGCACTACTTTGCCGGCGGTTGATTCCTTAAGCACAATGCAAGCACGAACAAGATGATTTACCCAGACATGACACCGGAAGGAATTCTCGATGAAGTAGGAGACTGAAAATGAATGAAGGTCATCCATTATATATTCAAGTAATCTCCGACCGTCAGATCACCCTGACAACCCCTAGCCGTTGGATAAAAGCGTGTTTTGAGCAAAAACAGCCACCAACCCCCACGTCTTGTCTCCATTAATAACACGGGGCTTGAGAAGGCGATGCTAAAAACATTGATGCATTAATCGACCCAGCTTTTCATATTCCCTATGCTTGCTCAGACTAACGGATAAAGGGAATAGAGGGGGCATATAATGGTGGAGAATTTAGACCCAATTTGGCTAAGCCAATTAATTGTTAAACTGCCCTGGTTCACCCAGGGGGCCTGTTCGCCTATCCATCAGCTACTGGTTTAGACCCCCATGTCGAGTGAGTAGTCAGTGACCCAATGCCGACCGACTCCCATGCCGAGTGAGTCATCAGTAACCCAACGTCGACCAACTCCCATGTCGAATGAGTCATCAATAACACAATGCCGACCAATTCCCATGTCGAATGAGTCGTCAATGACACAATACCGACTGACCTCATGCCGAGTGAGTCGTCAGTGACCCAGCTACCGACAAACCCATCATAGTAGACTACCAAGGTATGAGTGTCTACCACCTCTGAGATGACAAGCAAACACTTATTGTTGAGTCGACTGTAAAGAGAAGGCAATTATATGCTGCAGAGCAACAATCAATCCAGCACTGACACGCGTACCATTCCCCCACGTTCTCCTAATTAACTTAAAGAATACTCGTTGCTAACACAAAAAGGAATTCATATATTACGAAGAGAACCCCCGAAAAGAAAAATAAGTACAATCACTTCCAAGAGGTGAAATAGGATAACTCAGATCTTCGATCTCTAACTTGAGCGTCGAAGGGGTGTTAGCCAGTGCCACACCAACGCCGTTCTATGCTTGTGTGCTGGTAAGATAAAGCCCGAAGATTCTAGATCAAAGGCCACCGGGAGACCATCTTGGTGATCCAATTCACGGCATCATCAAAATATAACATTAATCTCTCTTTCTATAAAGAAACAAAGCACCCATACATTACATTAAATACTTATTTATGCAAATTTCAAACAAAGTTGATTGAGAATGGTTCTACTACTAGTGAGCACCTGCTAAGCATATTGTCGATAACTTTGATTCTTCATATAGACTATAAGCTCTGAATTATAAACATCTTCTAGCATCGAGTTCTCTACAACCATCTCATACTCACTCCACCATTGCATGAAGCTGCTCTTCTGCAAGAAAATCTCTGGGGATACAGCGTAATTTTTTATCAAGCTCATTACATAACTCTCAAAATTCTTTAGCTTTTCCCTAGATGATTCTTCTCCATTCTGCAACGAATTGGTTAAAATTATAGCATCCTCCACGTCTGCCCAAAAGCAAGAATCTTCCGTTAAACTAGTAGCCTTGTTCCGTGTATTTTCATTATTTAGATGCCCTGCTGTTCTCTTCTCCTCTTCCTCCTCCTCCTTCTGCCATTTCTCCAACATTATGTAATGGTTAGATCTTCCTTTTGTTCGGTAATCTTTATTACCTCTCTTATAGTAGTCAGCAATGTCAAGAGGTTCTACCATTCTTCTACAACTTGTTCCTCCGTAGAGCCAGCGCATCAAAAATGGCACTCCTTGCTTCTGTGGCTTCCTCTCTGCTTCTTTCACCATGTCTTCCCAGTATATTGTAAGTTATTTCTTGTACTTGATGACATTCATGTCCCATGGATTTTGCATCTTCTTATAGCAGTCATAGTAGCCAATGTCCTTCTTCAAGGAGAACTTCTTGTACCATTCAAGTTGAGCCATGTTTATTTTCATTTCATTAAGCTTTTTATCAGCTTCAGAGATACGCTTCTTGTGGTTCAATTGATTCCTTGTTTCCCATCTCTCCATCGCTGCAATCAAATTGTCATCTTCATTGTTCTCCAGCAGCTGCTGCTATCACAAGTTTGAGAATTCAGGTGGATTAGAGAATTAATGAGTGAGAATTCAAAGAGTACGTACATGCAAAATAGTTGCTTAGGCAATAAATAGTACAGATTGAGCAGGACCGGTTTGAAGTTTTTCTCATGGATCATTATAGATTAAA
Organism: Platanus orientalis; assembly: GCA_025762735.1. NCBI lineage: Eukaryota > Viridiplantae > Streptophyta > Magnoliopsida > Proteales > Platanaceae > Platanus > Platanus orientalis. Next base: position 692 of record JAOXJP010015846.1, on the reverse strand, counting down.
ACACACTGGTCTATAATCAAGAGCAGTGTTTCCTACTGCAGTACAGTATTGTAGCACACTTGTAAGGGCCTGAGCATCAAGTTGATCAGCTCCATCTGAGATTGGCCATAGCCCGAAGATCAACTCGAATGAGATTTCCTGACCGTATGGTAAATTGAAAGGGAAGAAAATGTTCTGTGATACAAAGTCTGTAGTGTTTATGGTGAATTATAAGCTGACACATATTGTGTTTGGGGTTCAAAAAGATGTTCAGGTGTAACAAAAGAGACCAAATTCAAAAAGTCATCATGTGTCAATGAATGGCACACCTACGTAGGCCTGTGTCAACACAGTCAATCATTCTTCAATTGAGAACTTTTTGTTTCTTTAGGTAGGTTCCCCGCCAGAGGAAACTCGTTTACTTGAAGTGGTAGAAATGGGAGTAGGTGCAAACGTGTAGGTGATTTTTCCTACTCATAGCATATGTCTACAGTGCAACACGTACCCATAATGTTAAAATCACCTACCCAAATTTGATTTGTTGGATACGGCACTGCAGACGCTTGTAGAATACCCGCAGGGCTTTAATTGCATAAGAGGATGCTGAGTGGTATGCTCTATTGAGTGTAAACGGATTGGGTACGACAATTTAGAGAGTGGCTAAAGTTGGAATGACATCAGGGACAACACATCAGTACCTAAAAGTGAAAAGC
>JAOXJP010015835.1:0-17552 GCA_025762735.1 Platanus orientalis | reverse complement strand
GTCTCCCAAGGTTGATCGTGGGATATGATATCTCTCCCAAGGGTTGATGGCTGATGCCATTCACTAATGACTCCCCTTTCTCTTCTTCTTCCATAGGTGCTGCTCCCTCTCCAAGGTTTAAAATGTCGGTCAGGCTAAAATAAGACATATTGGAAATGTCGAAAATATTGAAAAGAAATATTGTAAAAATTGTGAAAACTTAGAAAACATATTCTAATCTAACTACAAATGCACAAGGGAACAAATAAATTTAGTAGGAATGATAGCTTATTTTGGTACTCTTGTATTTTAATATTCTTTGAAAGTGCACATGCATACATAATGGCTGGCAAACATATTATAATGTAAGGGAACAAGTAGATTCTCTTTTGTTTCGCCTTCTTCTTTTCTCTGTCTTCCTCTCCTTCTTTTTACTTATTTTGAATTTTATCGTTTTTCATATAATTTTTATCATAACAGCACAATGTCGACATTAGGCAATAATACATTGCAAAAGGAGAATATTCGCTCAAACACGTTGACGTACATCATGTCGACCGAAAAATGAATTTTTATAATGTACTTAATGTTTCGTGTTGGTCTTGATAGACATGGACATACGTCGGGAGATATATAAAATATTTCGAGACATTTGATACCATGTCTCTCTCTCTCCTTTAAGGTATCTCTTATATTTCTTTTTCTCTCGCTTAGTTTTTTCTTATCTTTCCCTTTGTCTGTTTATCTTACTTTCCTTCTTCTCCCTTAAAATTTAAAGATTCCTTTCTATTTAAATATTTAAATGGTTTGAATGGGTTCAAAGATTCCTTTCTAATTTCATAAAATTCCATTAAAGAATCTTTGCAAGTTTTTGAAATTTCATGATTTAGGTTATCAAATCTGATCAAAATAATATAAAATTTTAACAATAGAACCCTTAAACACGTCATAAACTACTCTAAATATTTTGGAAATTTTTAATGCATCAGAAGGGTATTTTGATAATTCTTGGATTTTCTGTCCAAAATAACATAAATGCTTTTTTGGTTCTTCTCCTTCTTTTCTCTCCTAATTCATTCCAACTTCTTTTCTTTGATTCCATTTGCCAAATTTCTTGATTTTGTTGTTACTTGTTTCTAAAAATTTCAATTCTTGAACTATTTGGTTCCGCACTTTTAATTTGACAATTTATTTGAGGGCCTTGGAATATCCTACATCAATTTTTTGTATCTTCTCCATTATGCTGCATCAATTTTGGTATCAGAGCTTTCGTCCTGCATCAAGATGTTTCAGTCATGTGCAACGAAGACAATGGTGGCACTAGTGAGGAGTGATCTGGTGCAATTGTAGGTGTTACAAGGCCAATGGGAAGACCAAAATTGAAGTGAGAAAAGACATGAATGGTTTTGATTTAATGGAAGATATGCCGATATGGCCATTTAATAAAGTGGAATGGCAGACCAGGATTTGTGAAACCGACTCCAAGTAGTTGGGATAAAACCTTGCTGAGTATTCCGTGTGACTTTGGTGTAAATAATTAGCCAAAAACCCCTCCTAATATCTTATAGTTGAATCTCTCTTGGTTTCAAAGAGATGGGCATCCTTGTCATATAGTATAGATTATTAAAAGCTTTGATTAATGCGACCCCTTCCAAAAAATGCATACACAAATGAGCTCAGTTATTGTGGATCCTTAAGCACTATTTTATTCAACAAGCTTATAATCCTTGCATCATTGATAAAAATTGAACATCTTCAAAATTTGGAGGTGGAGAAAAAATGTACACCCTCATCCTGTGGAGAAGTGATCTATGGATCACAAATTTTCAACTTTTAGTGTTTCGTAACCGGTAAATAAAGGACTTCAAAAATAAAATAAAAAATCAGTAAATAATGAGTACTTTTGGTTCTGAATTTCTGATTCATAGTCTCACACTGTTTTTTATGTCTTTCTTTTGGTGCCACTTGCAGACCCACGTGACTCGGAAACTTTCCGGCCAGCAGACATGCATCATGGAATGGAAGTGCGCCTTGGCCTCTCCAAGGGTCCAGTCTGCCCCAGTTTCATCTGATATCCACGCTCATTAATGGGACAAAACATGGCTTCAGTCTCCATTCGTGGCAATGGTAGTGATGGTTCATCCTATCTCTTTCTTGTGTTGCCATCATATATAATCAAACTTTGAATATGCGTTAGTGATTTGACTTGTAATTGAATATCTGGCTAACACGGCCGCAGTTACTAAACAATTCATGATCTCTATTATCCTTTCCTGATCGCCAGACATACACGAGGCATAAATGAAATATTTTAGGGAGAAATGACTACGAGGCAGTGTTAGCTAAGGTTTGTAGTAGATGTTTGATGGTATTTCATGTGGTTGACTAAGTTTTAATTTTGATGATCAAGTTCTATATTTTAAATCGTTTGGTTCTGAAAAAGTATTACATAGTTTTGTGTCCTAAAATATAGACCTTTTGTTTCGCTGTTTCTATGTCATCCTATTTGATGAAGTGTTCTTTAGCGCTTATCCAGTGGGCGAACTCATGGATTTGCCAAAAACAAAGACCGATACAAGTTGAAAATACCCGGGCTGCGATAGAAATACTTGTAAGTCCAGATTTCTTTCTTCATCGCCTCTTGGACGGAAGTTTGAAGAAAAGGAAAGCAGCATCCGAAGCCTATCAACACTAGATTTCTATCTTCGACACTTGAACGAGTATGTGAGGCTAGCGTTTATCATTTCTAGTGGGCTTATTATATATTGTTTCAATGAGAAATGCAGGCTTCTGTAATTAGAAACCAAGATGCCGTGCGTCAAGCTTTTCGCCCTTGCTAGTCTCAATACCTCCCATCTTTCAATGGGCGGCAGTCAAATAGCTATCTTGCCTAGCCGGTTTAATCTTCTTGACCATTACATTTATAATCAGAAACCTCATTTTTCTTTGAGTTTCTCTTTGGATTGTAGGCAATTCCTATGTTGTATGAGCGGGAAACAATATACTCCAATCCCTTCTAAAACATCATACATGAGTGGGCAGTGACCAATGGCTCTGATCGCCAACCACCAGTCATTGTTCCCATTTCCATCTGGGAACAACCAAGATGCTTCACTGTAGGTGAGGCGATGCATATAAACATACCCTCCAATGCGTCGAAATGCGAAAAATCATAATTGGATTTGAATATCTATGCTATGAACATCACATGGTGCAAATGACAGCAATCGTGGATGGGGAGAAAGGGCAATGAAGGAGGTAGATGCTACAACTTCATTCGCAATTGCATAGAATATCTTCATTTTATTAACAAGTTACATACATTGGAAAAACTATTACGGAAGTAGGCTTCCTACATATAGTATGTAGTCTCGTTTTTACGGGTGACACCAAAAGAAACGGAAAGCGGATTTCCTGCAGCGTAATAATTTGGGGCGACCCTAAAACACAAGGTGCGGAAAGAATATCCAGCCCTCGGCACAAAAAGTGGTGGTTCACTTCTTTCCTCACGTGTTGCCCAGTGCCTTACACTTCAGGGCCAGCCACAGCTTTTTGCGCTGCAGGAAACCGAAATCCAATTTGAAAGATAGTCATAACAGGCTCCTCGACTTTTCTCGTAGTGACAATGCGGGTGGGATTTGGTAGGACAACTTAAAGTTAGCCTAAAGTAAGAATGACATTTGGGGCTGACACATCAACTCCAATAAAGTGATATACATTTTTTGGGGGATGCATGCTTTCTAATAGCATACCAAAAAATGGATCTCCCGCATGACAATTAGATGATCCACAATTGTCCTAGTCGGGGGCGGGTCCTGCACACACCAAATGAGAGAAGATCAGGGAGCTAGTGTTGGCAGGTTGCCGGCCTCTAAATCTTTGACGATCAACTTAGAAAGATCAGAGGGGTAGGAACTCTTTCCCTCTCTTTCTCTCATTAGGGCTTTTGTTATTTTTTATCTCATACCTAAGTAGTGAACTGGTGTCTCTATTTATAGACTCGGATTAGGGTGTATCGTGGCGAAGCCTGCGTGTCCCTTTCTCCCCTGGTCTCGCACATCGCTGCCCCCCTGTTCTTGTACATCATTGTCTCCCACGACCTTGGGTGTATTTTCTTCTGCCACGCATGTCCTTTTCTTAGAATTGGTAGGTCTGTTGGCAAGTTTGTTATAGAGGTTATGCGATTCGCATAACGGTTTTCAAATCATGTTTATCCTTAAATCGAGTAGTCGGGGTCTTGGCGTTGCTAGCATTCTAGTGGAATAGTCGAGCGACCATGCCTCGATGGATCGGGGGTATTAAGTCATCGGGGGCTCAAGTGGCTTTTTAGGCATTGGGTGCTCCCACCATCGATGGGATTATTTACGAGATATTTGGGACCAAATTGAGGGATTCTTTCGGCTCCTTCGTTGAGGGCCCGGGTGAGAAAATCCTGGGTTGGACATCTTCGGAACTCCCCGGGCCACGTCATCCAGGGCCTGGATCCTGACAAGCTATCAGGGTTTGTTTATAAGGTTCTCGGTATAGTTTTTCCCATTAGTTGCCCCCCATTCCCGGGCTTGAGTTTACAATGCCAGGGAATACGAATTGCCTATATCCATTATTCGCTATTCCGGTGCAGACTGTGTGTCACTCCAGTTATCGATATGATATTGACTAGGGATGAGGGCTAATGATACCCTCGCATTTAATGAGTTTAGATAATCGAGAAGGCATGTCGGTGTTAATTACGAGTCATGTCAAGCGTCATGTCATTTCAAATCCCCGCGCTATCCGACAATCAGATTCAAATATTCGAACATTTTTTAGATTCATGTGCCATTTCATTTCCTGGGTCTCTTTCGCCGACCCTTGGATTCTCGACACATGTAGGGTCGAGAACTTTCGGGGCCTCCTATAAATACCTCTTCCGGTATTTCTAAAATTTTTCTATTTTTGCTCTTTATTGTCTTCAATCTTCTATCACCAACTATTCCCGACGATCCCCAATGTTCTTGCCAGTCATCATTTTTGCCTCCGCTTGCCTGTGCACTTCCGAGATCCTTATTCGATATCCGTCTTTCTTCACGCTAGCGATTTTCTTAGGTATCCTTGTCCCTCACCTATCGTTTCTCGTAGCTTTGTTTCCTTTTCTCCCTTCCTTTTTCTTTTATGGTTTTTCGATGAGTCCATTTTCTTTATTTTCCTGTGTTTTAGGGTCTGTTAGGTTCGGTTATCACTTTCCGGTAGTTCTTTTTCTTTTCTGGCGTAATCTTGCCTGCGTAGTTTTTTTTACCGTACTTGTCAGAATAGTGTCTGAGGATTCTATTGACTGCATGGTAAACGGGGCCGATGACCTTTCTGAGGTCCGGCAAAACCCTCCAGAGCAGGCCACTAAGCCAGCTCCAACTAAGGCCCAAGGGGCCGTCAAGGAGATTGCCCCCAAGGAAGATTTCAAGGCTGCCCAATACGGTTCTGAATTGGGGGCGAAAGCCCTGGCTCGATATCGCTTGACTTACCTTATCCTCAAGGGGGTAGTGCTTACTGCCCTCAGGGAGGTCCGAGCCTTTGAAGCCCCTGCCGGCAGCGTGGCGCTGTACGAGCAGGCTCTAATGGCGGCCTTAGGTTCCCTAGTTCCTTAGGGAATTGCTATTCTACCTTGGTCTGGCACCCGAGCAGTTGATGCCTAATGCTTGGCAAATAGCCATAGGATGCATGATCTTATAGAGCTAACTTTTAACGGAAAACACCTCCTTACCCTCAACGAATTTTTTCTTTGCTACTAACCCAATGAGCAAGAACCGGGATGGTTCTTCTTTGCTAGTCTGGATCTAACCCTCACCTTGGTGATGACACTCCCGAGTTTTAATAGCGGGTGGAGAACCCGATACCTTTTTGTTTCTGGTGAGGGCTGGGAGTCCCTCCCGGGTGAGGATCCTACGGTGAAGTTCAATCGGGCGTGGGCATCCGTCATTAGCCCGATAGGTAAGCTTCCCATTTATCGTTGGTTTTTTGCTTATACTTTTCTTAGTATTGATATGTTTTTTACCAAGTCTTTCCTTTTCTTTTCTCTCCCCCCCCCTTTTTCTATATCTCTCGAGACGGACGAGGTTTCTGACGAAGAAGAGGAGCGCATCCGAGAGGTGATAAACTATCCCTCTCACGCCTATCCAAACCTCGTCACTCCCGATCGGCTCTTCCTGTGTAGCTTTGGTCCTAACCCGGGTAGCTTAGATTTCTTTACTACACTTCATCTTCTTTATCCTTCCTTTTTTTTACTATTCTATTTATTATCGATCTCTGACATCGGGTTTGTTTTTGTGCAATGATGAAGACTGACAAGAGTTATCTCACTAAGGCCAAAGAGATTAGGGATGCAGCCCAGGGGGCAAAGAAGGTTGCTCAGCCACCGACCACCCGGGCGGGGGCAGTCACGACCTCAAAGAAAAGGAAACACCTCGTTACCCCTAGGGGACCTTCCAAGCCCCTTTTTCCGAGACGGCCCTAGCGCCTCCTGCTCCTGCTACCATCCGAGTCGTCAACCTAGACAAGGATGCCGAGGGTTCCTCTCCTCTTGCAGCCAGGGTTCCAACCACAACTTCTCAGCCGGCTACTCCCCCAGTCATCTCCATCGCCCCTATCATGGAGACCCCGACTCCTGTTGCTCCCCCGACTCCTTCCTCGACTCCAAGGACCCTTTTGCTGCTAGTGTAGCCTCTACATCCACCCCTGATCAGAAAGTGGATGACTCTCCCCTTGGGCCAGATTCTTGGCTATTAAGGACTGGTCCCGAGGGTGCACATCTCCTAGACAACATCCCCTCCTCCGATATCGAATATCTGAAGAAGTGTCTCTCCCCTACCGGCGTGCATTGAGATATGATGCACTATATGGCCAAGGTAAGAGGTTCTATTACATCTTTCCTTGTCGTGTTATTTGCCTATTTTTCTAGTTCTAACTTGGTTCATCACCTTCTCCCCCCATTTTTTTTGTAGACCATGGCTCTAATGGCTACCTCTATCGAGAGGTACAAATACTGTGAGCAAGTCAAGAATAATAACCTCGACCGCCTCGCCAAGACCAAAAATGAACACTTGGCTTTCAAGGAGGAGGCCAAGTCCATGGTTATCGGCCTTGAGAAGAGGCTCTAATGGTCGGAGGACAATCGCTCTAGCCTAGCCAAGAAGGCTGCCTAGCAAGAAGCTTGCATCGAGAATTTGGTTGCTCACTTGCGAGATTCTGAGGTGGAGATCACCCAGGCCAAGGGCGAGCTTGGAGCTGAGATGAACTGGTGCATCAAGGCTGAGAATGACCTCAAGACGGTTGTCGAGAGCACGAGGAAGAAGACCATGGAGGAGACCTTGGAACGGGTATGTCTCGAGCTCGAGGCGGAGAAGGAGAGGGAGAGGTAAGAGATGCAGGAGGAAGTCTTCAGGAAGGCGGAGGCCAAGTACTTGGCCTCGGATGCTTTCAGCCTCGTCAAGGCTGATTGTTTCTAGGAAGGATGGGAGGAATTCAAGGACATTGTATCCGAGCAATTTCCTGACGTCGACTTCTCATCTATCAAGCCTAGAGGAACTAAGGCCGAGGACGAGGAGGAGGAAGAGGACGGCCAGGGCGACGCCATAGTCGACGAGGGGGCCACTAGGGGAGACCAGGAGGGAGTGACCAAGGGGGTGGTCGAGATGCCAACAACTACACCTGGGGAACCTGGCTTGAGAGATACTGTAATGGGGGATGTTAACCCTGAGAAATAGTTTTTAGTTTCTTTCCTCTCTTTTTTGACATGTAATATATTTTGTGTATGAATGAAAAAAAAATTGACGCTATTCTTTGTGCATCATCTCTATTCTTCAAGAATTTTCTAAGTGTTGATGTGTGTCATAACATTTTCGTGTTCCTTACGCGTACAACGGTTGGTAGGAGAGAAGAGTCTATCCAAGTGTTAGCGCTTCTTGGGTCGTCTCATTATTTCCCTAGTGGCGAGGGGATGGGGTTAGTTGTGTAGGGACCCCTCAGGGCTAGCCTTTGAGTTGAACAAGAATAGATGACTTATCCACTCATTTTTTTAAGGTAAGGATTCCCGGTGGCGCTTTTGTAGGCTTAAGCATTATGCTTATCAGCACCATCGGGGATTCTTAGGTGCCTGTTCTAGCCTTAGTCATAAATGAGGAGAAAGCATAAGCACACTTACTTAGTGGTAGAGGGTCATAGTGTTGTTATAGTCGGCTTAACTCAGGCGGTCTCATGAGGTTCCTTCGTCGCCTTTTGTGACCCTGGGGTCACCTGACTTAAATTGTGGTTGCCTTCATGATTACAGGGTTAACCTTGTAACCTAGAGTGGGTCATCCTCGTGACCTAGGGATTAGTCTTATAACCTAGGGCTAGTCTTATAGCTTGAGACTGAAGGTCGTGCCATCCTTATGGCTCGGGGTTATCCTCGTGTCCTGGGGTCATCCTCGTATCCTGAAGGTTAGTCATATAACCCAGGGCTAGTCTTTTAGTCTGGGACCAAAGGTCGTGCCATCCTCGTGGCTCGGGTTCATCCTCGTGACCTGAAGGTTAGTCGTATAACCCAAGGCTAGTCTTTTAGCTTGAGACCAAAGGTCGTGCCATCCTCGTGGCTCGAGGTCATCCTAGTGACCTGAAGGTTAGTCGTATAGCCCATGGCTAGTCTTTTAGCCTGAGACCGAAGGTCGTGCCATCCTCGTGGCTCACGGTCATCCTCGTGACCCGAGGGTTATAATTGCTATTGACCCTACATAATTCAGAATACGTTAATAGTCAGAATTGCAATTTAGGTTTCATTGATAATATTTCTTTAGATGTCCTACATTCCATGGTCATGGTAAGGGCTCCCCTCACATAGTCTCGAGGCGGTAAGTCCCAGGCCTATTACATTGCATCACTCGATATGGCCATTCCTAGTTTGGCCTTAATTTTTCCTCCGTCAGGTCTTGCGTTGCTAGTGTTACTTTTCTGAGAACCAGATCCCTAACAACAAATCTCTTTGCTTTCACTCAGGAGTTGTATTACTTTACCATTTTTTTCTTGTAAATCGCTACTCGTAAGGCAGCTTCATTTCTCTTTTCCTACAGCAAGTCGAGGTTGTTTTTGAGGCCCTCCTTACTCTTTTTCTGGTCAAAGCTTGTCGTCCTATACATAGTCATCCCAATTTCCATCGACACTACTGCCTCAGTCCCGAAGGCTAGTGAGAAAGGCGTCTCCCCCGTAGAAGTTCTTATAGTAGTGCGGTAGGCCCATAGGACACTCAGGAGTTCCTCGAGCCGAAGGCCTTTTAAACTTTTAAGCCTCTTTTTTATTATATTCAGGAGAGTTCTGTTGGTAACTTCTACCTAGCCGTTAACTTGGGGGTGAGCTGGCAAGGAGAAATGGTTTTTGATGCTAAGCCCAACGTAGAATTTCTGGTATCAGGCATTGTCGAACTATTTCCCGTTATCTATAATGATGACTCGGGGATACCAAATCGGCAGATGATAAACTTTCAGGTGAAGTCTCAAACATTTCTCTCAGTGATTTTTTCCAAAGCTTCAGCCTCCACCCACTTGGTGAAGTATTCGATAGCTACCACCAAGAATCTCATTTGTCCATTTCCCATGGGGAGTGACCCAACTATGTTGATTCCCCACTACGTGAAGGGCCACGACCTTGCTATCGGGGTTAATTCTTCTACTGACCTCTTTGGGATATTGGTGAATTGCTGGCGTTTGTCACATTTTTGGGCGAGGTGGGCGGCATCCTTTTACATTGAGGGCCAATAGTACCTAACTCTGATTGCCTTATGAACCATAGATCTACCCCCCGAGTGATTCCCACATATCCCTTCATGAATTTCTCGGAGCGCATAGTCGGCCTCTTCTTCGGACAAGTACCTAAGCAGAGGGAGGGTAAAGCTTATTTTGTAAACGACATCGCCAAGCAATAGATACTGACTAGCTCATGTCCTTGTTTTTCTGGCTTCCTCCTTATCTTCTAGCAGCTGGCCATCCTTTAAATATTTTATGATTTGAGCAGTCCATCCAGGTTGAGGGCTGGTCACGTTGATTTCCTTGTCCTCTTTCACCTTGATACTTGGTTGGGGAAGGTGTTCCACCATAACTCCTAAGACCAGGTTTTCAGAAGCGGATGATGTAAGCTTGGCTAATTTGTCGACATCTTCATTGTCCCCCCGGGGGACTCATTGTATGATGAAATGTCTAAATTGGGACTTCTCTTTCTCTACTATGGCAAGGTACTGCTTCATTCGGTCATCCTTCGCACCATATTCTCATTGTACTTACCCAACCACCAACTAGGAGTCGCTCCTGACTTCTATCTTTTTTGCCTTAAGCTTGCGAGCCAGGCATAGCCCTGTGATCATTGACTCGTACTCGACCTCGTTGTTGGTCGCCCTAAACCCAAACCTTATAGCATATTCAAGCTTAGCCTTCTCTGGTGTAATCAGGACTCCTCCTCCTCCGACAACGATGCTGCTGGAGGATCCATCTACATACATGACCCATTCTTTCTAGTCGGCTTCTTCTTACTGCATGTCTCATGTCCCGGGCTCAGTGTCCGTGTCCTAGGTGTATTCGGCAATGAAGTCGACAACAGCTTAACCCTTAATTGGTCCTCGAGGGCGGTACTTGATGTCAAATTTACTTAATTTTATCTACCACTTCACTAGCTTCCTCAAAGTTTCAGGCTTATGCAGTATCGTCCGGAGTGGTGGATCCGTTAGGACCCGGATGGCATGGGCCTAGAAATATGGTCTAAGCTATCAAGCAGTGACAACTAAAGCCAATTCCATTTTTTCTACCCTTGGGTACTTTTCTTCCACTCCCTTGAAGGCTCTGCTAGTGTAGTATATGGGTGCTTGCACCCCGGCCTCTTCTCTTACCAACACTGAGCTTGACGTTGTTTATGATATCGACAGGTATACGTAGAGTACCTCCCCTTGCTTCGGCTGATTGATCATCGATAGGTGGATGAGATGGTTTTTAAACTCGCTGAAGGCCCTGTCGCACTCCTCATCCTAGTGGAAGGCCTTCCTTAATAAGTGAAAAAAGGGTGAGCATTTATCAGTGACATTTTTTTGCTTTGTGGGGACTTTGATCCTTGGCAGTATGGAGGCACAAGTAGAGCTTGTAGGGCTTCCTTTAACCTTGTTTGGTGCCAAAGACATTGGTGTGGGTGTACAATCATATCGGTCATATTGGTGTAGAAATAGTCCTGACATGCACATAACGGGATTTGGCCCCAATTCATTGAAAATCCTATGTTGAATACAATTATTTCTCTAGTGATCACACTTCTTGTAATGAAAACATTGCAACATGCCATTTCCTTTGGATTTAGATTTACTTTCTCGTTTCTTTTTCTTTTGATGTTATTCCAATATAATTATCATGTGATTTTAACCCTTGATCTTTCACTGCCTTAACACTAGGTTTCCTCAGTGTTATTAGATAATGTTAGAAGAATTAATATGAGGCACGAATCACTTTGTAGTATAATGATTACAAAACAAACTTGCAATACAGATATAATGGAAATATCCAAAATCACTTATAGGTATCGCAAACCAAATCATTAATAAAACAGATGCAGAGTTGAGATTGAGGCGTGTTTGAGGCTATCTTTAAACATGGTTTTGCATTTCCTATTGCAATGGGATGATTCATCTTCAGGATCCAAAATTCAGTAGCATAACCCCTAAAACACTTACTATACAAATTGTTTCATGACAAAAATGATGAATAGCAATAAATTCAAATCATCCACATATTGTAATAAGAATTTAATAAAGTTGTTTAGCTATTTTAGGCAAATCAATTAAACAAAAAATAAATAATTTATAATTATTAAATAATTTAATTAAATGAGTATTTATTCAGACAAAAAAATACAATAATTCCACCATAAATTCAAATTCAATAAAGTTTGTCTTAGACTTCAATGTAGAGTACAAATTCCTTGATATCGTTGTCTTTTGGACTTGAATCATCACTTAGGATAACAAAATAGAGTTTGCAGAATTTTGGTACAAAAACTTGAACCAAAATTCTTTTATGCAAACAAACCATACAAAACATCCAAATCTCTTATATAGAAATTCTTGATTTAACACTTTTCAAGTCATGTACACCATTTAAATTCTCATGAGTACTTTAGAAAAATAAGCTTTAGTTCTCATGGGGAGAGGCCTCATCCCCCTGCTCACATAGGTGAGTTTATCAAGTGTACACTACAACTAAAGCACACCACTTAAAAAAGATATAGATTCATTAAGAATTATGTAACTCATCCTCATATGCATTGTAATTATCACTATCATCACCGTAAGGATGGACCACAAGCAACAATGTTGTCTACAAACTCCGCAATGACTTGTTTTTACTTATTGAACCTATTCTTTGGGATCTCTAGTCACATAGGTTGGGTTGCCATCACCAGTTGTCTATCTAGTGATTTAGTCAAAGGATTTGTCAAGTTCATCTTTGATATTTTAAATTCCATTAATCACTAAATGCCTTGCTACATTATCTTTTAAACAAATGTGTCTACTCTATCATCAGCTCAAGCTATAATAGTTATGATAATGTATGTAAGTGAAAATATATATTTTTTCTTTCAATACAAGTATATAAAGTTTGAAACTATAATGATTTGTATCCTACATTTCACAAGGAGATAAAAAAAAAAAAACACTACCGACAGCGAAATATATTCATTAGTGGATTTTGATTCATCTGAATCAGATACCTAGTAACATCATTGTACTTTTTGAGAATGAAAATAATACTGAAATTTAGACTCACATCAACATTATTGCAAGTTCAATTGTTTTTTTCTATATATACATGTTGAGTCTACTCATAGCATCCAAAACATAATTAGTAGTAATATGTCAATTTTTTTTCTTATTCTTTTATTAATCTGGCAAGCTGACATTAGCTAGGTACCCCTACTCTTCAAAATATTGAAATTTATGGGGCTAGACCATAGTTTTGAAAACTGGATTAGAGTGGGTGGTCCTACGTAGTTTGACCGGAACCAGCACCCTAAGTGGTTCTATAGAAGCTTAAAATCGTAATTTGACAAAAACTACATATAACTACAAAAACCGGTCAAAATCAATGAAATACAATCAGTTTTTAACAAAACCGGTTATTATTTTTTAGCAAATAAGAGAAAATTAGAAATGTGTCTTTCCGCATTCCAATCTCACTTTCCATGAATTGTTTTTTTTTTTTTTTGTATTTTTTTACACATTTTGGTATGTATAAAAATTATAAATCTGGTCATAAGCCTTTTGCATTATAAATTGTTTTATTTGTTACTATTTAATTACATTTTACTTATGTTTGAAGTGAACCGATGGTTGAACCCGATTAGATCTGAACCATCCGCCTTCCTAGTCTAATGGCCAGTTTGCTCTCATTTGAAAATTTTGTTTTAAGCATGATAGATAGATCTTCTCATATGTAAAATGTGTTTTATGCATGATAGATAGATGTTCTCATATACCCTAAACTTATTTATCATTCATTGGGAGTTCAAATATTTTTTTATACATTTCATTTTGTTTAGGTAAATAAAAAGCAATCTACTTTCAAATACAAGTTTAATAAGCTATAATATCATGTATGAACAACTAAAAATAATTACATTCGATTCAAATAATCTTTCAAAACAACAACCTTTCCAATTAAAATTCATTTCAACAAACTCTTATGTTTGCTAAGATGAGTTTATCAAACTCAATAATAATTTTTTTTGATAGGTAATTATAGGTGAAGACGGGTTTTGAACCTAACTCTGTGGTTTGACACCCACAAACATTACCAACTTAATAAGCTAACATCTTCAACTCAATAATAACTTCATTCATTTCCTAATGTGAAATTAGTTTTATACTAGATTTACCATAAACGACATATGTGGTAAAAATGTATTTTCTATAAGACTTTTATTTTATCAATCATAGAAGAGGTTTGAAAGTTTTTTCACTTTTATATTTTATGTGAATCTACTCTCCTTCTCCTATTTGTTTGTAGGAGTATCAGAACATTTCTGTTCCTATAGATTTGGTTAGAACTTCATATATCAACTACATAATCCTTTAAATTATAAAGTAAAATAGCATTTAAGACAAAATTGAAAACACATTTGCCTAAGTAAATATTCTATCTTGGCAGGCTTATCTTTCATTTTTTAATGTTTACTTTCATCTATGTTGGCATTTGAGACCTTTTCCATTGTCATTTCTTTTTTCAAAACCTTTTTATCACTAGAACCCTTACAAATTTCTTGACATTGGATTGTATGCAACACACAGTTATAACTTACTTACTCTTTATAGGATTTTTTTAAGAATACAATTCCTACATTTCATGAAACTATTTAATTTTCAAGAATTTTTACATTTTCAATTCCCAGATAAAATTTGTTTATTCAATTTTAAGAAAATCATAATTTCATGAGATATATCTCAATTAAAGTTTTCAATAACGATTAAATCTTTCAAAGTTAAAAACTTAAAATATATGTTCTTAAAAAATTATTTCCATTTGGATAACAAAACTCTATAGAGAGAAAAAACCAATTAAGATAAAATGATTATACGACTTGATGAATCATGTATCTCTACAAACTCTCTTTCAAAAAATTATTTTATATATAGCCATGACAGTTATTAACTAATGTCACTCTTAATTCATTTGAAACAAGTGTGAGATTTTAATAGTTACAATATATAAAAAAGATTAGATTTCTTGATCACTGAGATTTTATTGAATATTGAGTTCAAGGCTTTGAATACATAAAAGTATTGTTTATCATAATGCATAAAGAAATTCTTATATGCTAGGATATGTAAACTATGATAATACAATTTTATATTTGAAACTAAATAATTAATATATCATTCTGCTAAATTGACTCATATTATTGTATAAAGATAAATTAAATCAACATTTAACTCGATTGCTATCCTTAAAAAAATTAGCAAAATCCTAACTATATTAATTGATTTTTTATATGCATTGTTTTCAAGTAATATCAAAGTTGGCCATGATCACTTTATTACTAGACATGAAAAATAAATTATGGATGATATTAGAAATATCAATAGAATACCATTGTTTTTCTATCCATTCTTCATCCAAATAAATAAGGTCATCTTTCCCAAAGCACCATAAATTGTTCCCTTAGAAGAACACCGCTTAAAACCCAATAGTTATCTTATTTAAAAATTTGGATAACTTAAATGTTGTGATAGTTGGGCATTCAAATAAGCATATAATAATATATCAAAGTGTAGTGATGATTCTTAATTTGTTCACATTCAATAAACAAAGCTAGATGGTATGTTATTTTTAATAATGCAAATTTTGCTTCTTTGAAGGGTTTAGAAAAAATATTAAGTAATGTATTTTAATCTTCATCACTGTAAGTTTTATGTAATAAATATTTGTTTAGTAATCAAGATTTTTTTAATCAAAATTTATGTTACTAAGGATGAATGCAATATATTTTTTTAAAATATTAAATAACATAAGCTTATAAAAATAGGACCCTTAATTCTAATAATAATTATAGAGGAGACTAGTTAGGCATTCAAATAAGCATAGAATAATATATCAAAGTGTGGTGGTGACTCTTAAGTTATTTATATTCAATAAACAAAGCTAAATGGTATGTTAATGTTAATAATGCAAATTTTGTTTCTACGAAGGGTTTAGAAAAAATATTAAGCTATGCATTTTAACCCTCACCACTGTAAGTTTTATATAATAAATGTTTGTTTACCAATCAAGATTTTTTTGTATCACAATTTATACTAGTGGGGATTAATATAATAATTTTTTTAAAAATATCAAATAATATAAATCTAAATGGATAAAAGGCCCTTTTGATTATTCTCATTCTTTCAAGCCAACAAGCTTATAAAAATAAAACCAAATTTAATTATAATAATAGTTGTAGAGTAGACCAATTTTATATAGTGGTAAGGCCATTTTTTTAATGAAATTGGAATTTTCAATCATTTTGTCTATAATTGCTAAGTTTATTATCAGAACTTTAAATAATTATCTTGATTTCAACCTTAATAAAAAAATCAACTATGACAAATTTTATCTTAGTTTGGTTACTCGTGAAAATAAATATTTCTAGGACTTTAACCTCTAATTCTAATTGACATGCTCAGATTTTTTTTTAGTACATAACACACTCATGGATACCCTGAGTTGCATTTTTCAAAAAGTGTGACCATAGTTTCCATGTAAACTCAATTGTTTTTGTAAATCAAAATCCAAGACTTTATTCTAAAAACAATATTATAAGGGTTTACTACATGAAGTAAGCTCTTGCCAAGATCCTAAACTTCCATTAAAAAAACCAACTTTCATAATTAAAGTCTTTTATTTATTTATTTAATGACAAATCAAACAAACCCTAATGTTAACGAAAAAATCAAACAATAATCCAAATTCAATAGCTCTTGGATATCATTCTAAACCTAACATTTGCTATGTGCATGCTATACACATTATAACATTTATCTAGATATAGAGTAAAATCAATGACATGATTTAAAATCTCTTGGATTTTCATTTTTTTTTATATATCTAAAAGTTTATAATCCAATTCCAAAATCCCTTATCGATCCTTCACATATGACTTCTTAACCAAAGAGCATCTTCAATTATTGCATTACTATTTTGCCAAAAATTGTCATTACAAGTGTGACTATTATGTATTTCTATAAGTGTTTATACATTTACATTATCCTCTAAAGTTCTATAAGGATAAATAAATGAAAAAAATGCTTTTATTTCAAAAACAAAGTCAAGTTCAAGAATTTAGTCAAGCATACAACTAATGTTGCTGATCTAAATGAAAAATAATTATCAAATTCCAAATGAATTAAGTATTCTTATGTAGAAAAAATTTAGGTTTAAGATTGTTAGAAAAATTAATGAGTCACAAATCAAGTTGTAATATAATAATCACAAATCAAATTTTCAGCATAGATATAATGAAAATACCCAAAATCACTTACAGGTACCGTGGATCAAATCACTAATAGAACATATGTAGAGTTAGGATTGAGGCGTGTTTGAAACATTATCCTTAAACCTGATTTCACGTCCCCTTAGGATCTCTTCTTTAGTGCAACGAGATGATTTGTGTTCAAGCTCTAGGATTTAGTAACCCTTAAGTATTTATTTTGCTAAGGTTGCACTCTAAGCCGAGGCTAGGCGAGTTTTCGACAATGTTGAAGTTGCAGACTGATAATAGCTTAAAATTGTAGTATTGCCATAGTTTGAGTAGGCATTATCACATTTATTTTGTATTTATTTATGCATTTTACACATAGATGTGTGAGATTTATCATTGTTTATTCTTATGCTTAAAATGGTGTATTAATGCATAACTTATTTTTTAGGAAGTTGAAAATCAACTAGCAAATCATGTGGGACCCAAATCTAAGAGAAGAAACTCGCAACTCCAAATTCAGAAAGAAATCTGGATAGAGAAATTTGAGTCAGCTGCGGTATTTTGGCCATAACTTTCTACCCTGATAT
>JAOXJP010015825.1:0-17553 GCA_025762735.1 Platanus orientalis | reverse complement strand
CTTTTCTTGCCAAAAAAACTTTGATTTCACCCCTTACCATTTTCATAATTTAGTTCTAACTGGACCAGTGCAATCGGAGCATCTATGACCTCTAAAATTGACACTAGTTATACCGAATTATAAGCTCAAGAGCTCACAAAGAGTGATGGCAGAGAGAGGGTTCAAAAAATCAGAAAGTAGCCCTAGTCATCAAATAACCTAAAAATCATATATTTTGCATTAAATGCATTCTCATCTTTAAACCTTTATTAGTAGCCCTTAGATTAGAATCTTCCAATCCTCTCTCTCACTCATAGCCCTTGTATCCTCCCTTTGAATTTCAAATCCCTAGAGAGCTAATCAAACCCCCCCATTTGGCATCCCATGCCACACCTTTGAAGATTGCAACAAATAGGATTGCCTTAAAAGTCATCTCCCATGCTCCCCTTCCACCTCATCAATCCATGCCAACAAACACAAATAGATCCCCACCCTGCACCTCAGTTTAGCCAAGCACATCCACACCCTCCACCTTCTTTTAGATGAATTAATCCTAGCCCTCCACCTAACAAAACTTAGATTGAATCCTAGCCCTCCACCTAACTTAGGATATGGATCATCCTAGCCCTCCATCTAGCAACCCCTAAGCTTGATCCCAGCCCTCCATTACACTAATTTGGCGCTGCAAATAGCCCCAAATTCATGCAACACAGGGTTGGCAACAAAAACCCTAATTGAGAAGAGAGAAAGAGGAAGAAGAAAAAGAATATTGGAAAATCCTTCAACCCCAAAGCAAGGTAAGCCTAAACTCAGCTCAAATTCATCTTCCCCATTCAACATATGTTAATTAGACTACTGTTATGCTTTCTAGTTCATGCTAGAGCACTGCTCTAACTCGGGTACATGGTAGAGGCTGTTGAGCCTCTACTTGTTCTTATTTTTTACCGATTTCCATGATGAATTTTGTATAATTTCTGTAAAGGGCTCTTTGAGCCCAAATTTTATTCTGTTAGACTAGACATATACATGATGTTGTGGACTTAATTTCATGAATTTAGGAGTTGTGGAAGGCCTCGAGATGGCCCTCCAAACAGACCTAAAAAACTGGGTCATTTAAGACTTAGTTTTGATGAACTATTGTGGATTTTAGTTTGAATTTTCTAAGTATGATTTAAAACCCATTTTTATATGATGATCCTCTATATATATATCCCGCTATCATGCTTAATTTTAGAATTTTTACAAAACCCTAAGGGCTTCAAAATCGAGAAATCCAGTTCCTAGATTTTCTCCCAGTAACTAACGCTCATTTTTTAAGTGAATTAAAAAATAGGGATTGAACAAATAGGCGTTGAGATCTTGGACCCACCCCAGGGAGCCCTGATTCTTCTTCAACCCTATCCCAAGGCATCCCTAACTTCTGGAAATCACTCATGTGCTCATGCACCTCTATGGGCCTTTATTTCTATCCCTATGCCTGAATTTAATTTTAGGCGTTGGATGGAAATTCAGGCATTAGAGTGATTTTCAGGCGTTAAGCCTGGGTCTTAAAAATCACCTTTTTTAGAAATTGCCTAAGTATGGGTTAACCCTAGGTTAGTGTAAAGACCCAAGAGATATACCACCCCTCTGGGGCCCCCTTTGGTGGCCCAAAAACCCATGATGGCTGCTGGTTTAGCACCCAATGCCTGAATTTCTCCTGAATTAAAATTCAAGCGTTGGAAATTCAAGCATCAGACCAAAAAATAGGCGTTAGGCCTATGACAGATGGCTGCATAGCCCACTTTGGGAGATCATATCTTCACATGGCTTGTACTTAGGACCTCTAGGGCTGCACAGTGTAACGCTATAAGACTTCTTTTTTCTCAAAATATGGGTCCCATAATGCGGAGACCCACCAAGTCATCTTAAAAGATTGCACAAAGGTGTTGATCTGATCAGATTCCCTAACGCCTGATTTTCACCCTAAATTAAAATTCAAGCGTTGGAAAAATAGGTGTTGAGATAAAAAACAAGTGTTATGCCTGTAAAACAGAAAAATTAATTTCTTTTTCTTTTCTTATCCTTTCATGAGGATTAACACCTAACCCTAATTAGTCAATCTACAAGCCACTTAGAGGGGCCCACCATTCCTCTAAGGATCTAACCCATGAGGGGTCTCCTATAAATTAGAATAAGATAAAATTAAGAACAATTTCTGAACTATTTATAGGCCAACTCCTGATTTTCACCCTGAATTAAATTCAAGCACTAAAAAATCAGGCATTGAGAGTAAAATTAGGCGTTACGCCTGAGAAAAATCTAGTAAACCTCTAATTTAAACTTAACAAAGTTTGGATACTCCAATTCAATCTTAACGAAGCATAGGCATAGGCGTACAATGAAAACTCATATGACTGGGAGAAGCCACCCTTAAAAGGCGGGTATTTGGGGTGCCTAACACCTTCCCCAAGTGCAACTAAACAACTTACCCTAAATCTCAGGAACACAGACCAGTGTTAGGAGTTAAACCCTAGACTTTCGATTATAGACTTCTCCTCTTCCCTGAAGAGGAGAACCGACATCTAACTCCGTCGGTTAACCCCAAGTTGGTGGCGACTCCAAGCAAAAGCGCCAAATCCCTCGCACCCGAAAGGGGCTTGGCACCCAAACCTGACAAAAAGAGCTGAAGTGGGCACGCTGATGTCCACAGTGATCTTGTCACTTTTGCTAATGGAGGTGCTAGCAAGTTTGGGTCTCGCAATCCAAACTTGGAGACTAGGTCTTTTGCAAACTTCATTTGGTTCAAAAAGATGTCATCATTTATTTATTTTATTTGTAGACTTAGGAAGAACCTTAGTTCTCCTTACATACTCATCTCAAATTCTGATTTCATTGTTTGAGCAAAATCATGAGACATCTCCTCACTAGTAGACCCAAAAATGATATTGTCTACATATATTTGAGCAATGAGTATTGGATCATTTTGCTTCTCAATGAAGAGTGTTTTGTCAACACTTTTTTGATCAAAATGGTGATCAAGAAGGAACTTTGTGAATCTTTCCTACCAAGCTCTTGGAGCTTGTTTGAGACCATACAATGCTTTCTTGAGTTTGTATACATAGTTAGACAAGTGAGGGCCCACAAATCCCTTAGGTTGCTCAACGTATACTTCCTCTTGGATAATTCCATTTAAGAATGCACTCTTGTCATCTATTTAATATAGTTTGAATTTTAAATAGCATCATGCTATGGACAAGAGGATCCTAATGGACTTGAACCTTGCAACAGGGGTAAATGTCTCCTAAAAGTCAATGCCTTCTATCTAGGCATACCCCTTTGCAAGTAGCCTGACTTTATTCCTTGTCATTGGTACCATGTTTATCATATTTGTTCTTGAAGATCCATTTGGTATCGATGACATTCTTTTCAGTAGACCTTTCAGTGAGAAACCATACATCATTTCTTTAGAATTGATTTAGTTCCTTTTGCATGGCTACCATCCAATCCGGATCATTTAGAGCCTCTTTAACATGTTTCGGCTCTATCTTGGAGGTAAAACAAAGGTGACTAAGGATGTTTTCAATTTGTCCCATTGTATTTACTCTAATGTTTGGATCACCAATGATGTCTCCATGTGATAATCCTTTAGTGAGCCTTTTGTCCTTAGGTTGAAGTTGAATTTCTTTGACTTCATCCCTAGAACTAGATTGAGAAGAGTACTCTTTTTTATCCTCTCGATATTTATCAATTTCCACTTGAGATGAGCTCTCATTCTCATGATCAGACAACACCATTGACAAGTTTCCTTGCTCATATGTTGCCTCAAATTCATCTACCGTTATATTTATTGACTCCTCTACCGAGCGATTCTTAATGTTGTACACACGATAGGCTCTACTAGTAGTGGAGTATCCTAAGAGAATGGCTTCATCAACCCTTCACATCAAACTTGCCTAGATGTTCTCTATCTCGAAGAACATAACAAGTGTTGTCAACTACTTTAAAGTATTTGACAGTTGGCTTTTTACCACTTCACAATTCATATGGCGTTTTGGATGTCCCCAGTCTAAGGTAGACACGGTTAGAGACATAGCATGTTATACTAATTGCCTCAGCACAAAACCTTGTAGCTATGTTTTAGCCTGAAGGCATTGTTGTAGCCTTGTTAAGAAGAGTTTTATTCTTCCTTTCAGCCACTCCATTTTGTTGGAAAGTTTTAGGGGTTGAAAACTCATGATTCACTCTTCACTCTTCACTCTTCACTCTTCACACAAATTTGAGAGTTTTTTATTCTCAAATTCTCTTCCATGGTTGCTCCGGATTCACTTTATGGTTAGATCTTTTTCTACTTGAATCTTCTTGTAAATTTTTAGGAATTCATTAAAAGCTTTGGATTTATCCCTTAGGAATGCTACCCAAGTGTATCTAGAAAAATCATCAACCACAACCATGAAATACTTCTTCCCTCAAAAACTCTCTGTTCTAGTTGGACAGGCCAAGTCCATGTGAAGAAGTTTAAGGGGTCTAGTAGTCCCTATAGATGTGACTTTCTTGTGAGAGACTTTAGTTTGCTTTTTCATTTGACAACCTTTACATATTGGGTTGTCAACCTTACTTATATTAGGAAAGTCCTTGACTATCCCTTTCTTACTACGTCTTGCAAGATCCCTAAGGTTGAGATGTCCTAATCTTTGATGCCAAAAATTAGTCTCATTCTTTTGGGTCAAAAGACAAGTGTCCCCTTATTGGGAACATGAATCAATGACATAACAATTATCACTTGTCCTTACTCCTTTGGCTAGGATGTTGTATTCTTTGTGATCCTTGATCACACATCCATCTTTGTTGAATTGCACTTTATAGCCTCTATCACATATTTAACTAATGCTTATCAAATTGTTCTTAAGGCCTTACACATAGAGAGCCTCGGTGAATTATGGAATGTTGGGGGCTACTATTGTTCCTACCCCAAGGATTTTGGTGATGTTTCAATCACCAAATGTGATATATCCACCTTGAGCTTCCTAAAGTTTGGTAAATAATTCTCTCTCACCGGACATATGCCTAGAGCACCCACTATCAAGGTTCCACCTTGGTGAACTTCCGGCTCTTAGTGCGGTGTGGATGACCAAATAATTTGGTTCATCCTTTCTCACCCATACTCTCTTAACTTTAGGAGGTTGAGAGACTTATCGTTTGGCACTTTGTTGGGCTAAGTCCTTCTTTCTTTTAAGGTTTCTATTTTCAACATTTTGAAAATAGTTTCTCTTCTTGACATTCTTCCCATTTGGTATTCTTCTAATTTGCACTCTTTGGGATTTCATGTCATTTTTCATTTTCCGATAATCCACCTTAATGTGTCATTCTAAGCCATAATAGTAGCAATAGAATAAGGGTTTTCTTGGTTTCCTATATTGACTAGGTTACACATTAGTCTTCCCAAAAGTGGAGGCATTCCCTTAAAATGCTCCATAAGTGGAAGCCTTGTTTGTTTGAAATTGGTTATATATCTCCTTGGCATAGGAATAAGGCTTCCTCATCCCTTGAGCTCCTTTAGAGGAAGATGCTTGGTTGGTTTGAGGTCTACTCCCAACCACTTTTTCATAAGATCTTGATTAGGGTTGCATGGATCTCTCCTAATCTTTACCTTGACTCGTAGGTGATTTACCTTTGAGTGAGGTAGATGTCTTCCTCTCAACCTTATTTAACCATTGATAAGGTCTTTGTGGCTCCACATTTTCCTTCCCCTTGTTGGAAGCTTGTGGATGTGGATGAGTAGATCATTTAGCTTTAATAAAGCCATTCTTGGGTCTTTGAGTAGAGGATGAGGTAATGGCCTCAAAATAACCTAATCCGGTCATATCCCCATGCTCTTTACCCATTTTGAGCATCTTCTTAAAATTCTCATTTCCTTGGGCAAGCATTAAGATGTTCTTTCTCTTGTCTTCTTTAAGCTCCTTAATTTATTTGAGGTAATTAAGGGACTTCCTTGTGAGTTGAGCATAAGTCAACTTGAGAACTTTGTTTCTCTTATTTAGTGTCTTGACTTGGTCCTCCAATTCTTGGATGAGTGAGTCATCACTATGGGACTCATCATTTTCTTCTTCTAAGGTTATGAACTTCTCCTTTAGCTCAAGAACCTTGTTAGACAATTTTTTATTGTCCTCAAATAGTCTTATTTTTTCATGCTTCCTATTATCTTGTCCTAAGCTTAGGAATAGTCTAGAAGTATTAAGTTTCTTTTCTAGTTCCACTATTTTTAGGCTCATCGCTTCTTTTTCACATAGGAGCAAATAAATTTCTTTGGAAAGATCTTTCTCCTCTTCACTTTCCGAAGAAGACTCTTGTCTAAGAGTGGAGATAGTGTCTTCAAGGGATTTTGACTTTTCAGTCAACTCAATGATTTCTCTCTTGAGTTGTTTCTTTTCCGTCCTCAACTCAACACTTTGCAAAAAAAAGGTCATTAAATGTCTCTTGTGCATCATAGATCTCTTCATCTTCTTCATACTCTCCCTCATCTTCACTTGAGTCACTTATCTCCAAAAGTGAGCTCATGGGAGTATCAAAAGTTATAAAGGCTTGATCTCTTGCGAGGGAGCTTCCTCACTACTTTGGGAGTCATGTTCTGAAGTCTCGGACTCATCATCCCATCTGTCATCCATGGCCTTGCCCATTGACTTGTACTTGTTTTTCTTATTACCACAATCCTCGGCAATGTGCCCCTACCTTTGCATTCATAAAAATTGGTGGTTCTTTGGAGAAATCTTTCTTTTTTTTGTATCCGGGGTAGGACTTTTTCATTTGCTTGTTCTTGGAATAATCCTTAATGTTTCTCCTAAAAAACTTCTTGAACCTTTTGGCAACAAGGACCAAGTCATCATCTAAATTTTCATCTAATTCGAAGGGCTCTTCTACCTTGAGGGCAATGCTCTTCTTCTTGGTAGGTTCCTTAATGACTGTTTTAAATGTTTTAAGTGAGCCAAGCAATTCCTCTAACTTCATAACCTCTAGGTCTTTAGTTGCTTCTATAACGGTTACCTTAGGCATAAACCTTTTGAGAATGGAGCTAAGTACTTTCCTAACCACTTTGGACTTGGGAATGCCCTCACCTAGACTCCTCATAATGTTCACCAAGTTTAATTACTTGACATTGAATTGAGAGATTTCTTTATCGCCCTCCATCCTAAGAGCTTTAAGTTGTGTCGTGTACATTTAGAGCTTGGACATCTTAATGGCCCTTGTACCCTCATAAGTAATGGAGAGAAGCTTTCATACTTCCTTTACCATTTTGAGATGAGTCATTCTCCTAAACTCATCTAGGACTAGACCACTAGATAAGGCATTCAATGTCATAAAGTTGAACTTGTAAGCATCTGCTTCAGCGAGGGTTCACTCACTTCTAGGTTTGTCAAGCTGTGTATAGCCATTAACAAATACACTCCACACCCTTGGGTCATAGGAATTTAGGAAGATCTCCATCCAAGATTTCCAATAACCATAGTCTATTCCAATGAAAAATGAAGGGGTGCTAATAGACATACCATTATCTTCTTGAGCCATGTAGGATTTTTGCTAGGACCTTACTCTGGATGTTAAGCCCTATGTGAGTAACCTAGTCTCTGATACCAATTGAAATTGCTCTAAAGTTATCCTAGAGGGGGGTGAATAGGATTTCTCAATTAATTTACCCATTTTTAAATTTAACATGTGGTTGTTATTAATCTCATTTTAAATCAACCCAAGGGTGTGTGTGTGCTCCAATATGTCCACTCAAGTATAATGTCAAATATATGCTAAACAAGAGTAGTAGAGAGCATTAAAGTAAAGAGACAATCAATCACACAATACAAACCACTAGAAGAGATTTATAGTGGTTTGGCGCTCGGGCCTACGTCCACTCTTTTAAAGCTCACTATTGAGCTTAGGTATATTTCATTTAGGTACTATTACAACCTAAGTCAATATACAAACCTAACTACTTGCTCACAAGCAAGTTAAACAACAACACTTAGTGTCTCCGGCAGAGGTAGTCAAGTTTTCGGCATCTTCGATGAAAGCAAAGCAAGAACTAAAATGACTATGAATGCAAATGAATGCAAAGTCAAGCAAATATTACCATAAGTTGGTTGATGTTGCTAGTTGCACAATAGTGGGGTGCTCCTTGTTGAACTAGTTTGTCTTAACTACCCACAAGCTTCAAGTACTTAGCTCTAGTGCTATTTGATATTAGCCAAATGTGAGTTTCCTCTAGGGAAAGTGATCACCACAACTTCTCATCTACAGTAGTAAAGTAGTGCTCAAGAGGAGAGAAAGAGAGAGGATGTAATATAGCATGCTAGCTACTCAAGCTCAAAACCTGTGGGCAATGGAGGTTTTCTCAGTATAGAAGGCTCTCAAAATAGTATGTCTTTTAGCTCTCTCTAAGAATGCTTGGAGTGTTGAAGATCCTTTACCCTAAAGGGAAAAGATGTCTTTTATAGTAGTGAGGAGCACTCATGGCCTTGGAATTGGAATATTTTATAAAGAAGAGGATTTTGGACCTTTGGATATGAAAAACAAAGTTCAAATTATGAAAATCTCTCCTTAGATTTCGTGACATAACAATATCCCAAAAATACCCTACAAACTGATTGCTTGATCCACAATCGATTTGGGCTCAAAATTGATTTTGGATTAAGCAATTGATTTCGACTCTTGCATAGACCCACAATTGATTGCGAGATTTGAAATCGATTTCAAGTTTGAGTAAATTTCTCATAACTCGTATCAAAATCGATTTGGGAATATGGGTTTTGGGCTCGGGAGTCTCAGTCTGAGAACAAACTCATAAGCAAAACTGATTGTGAGATCTACAATTGATTTCGCCAAAATCGATTGTAAGATCCGCAATCAGTTTTGACTCTAGTTTCTGAAAAACTGATTTGGCCACGTGGGGTGTCTATCCTTGGGTATTCTGATTTGGGCATATGTGAGAGACCTAAACTAAGTCTAGATTCATTTTAAGGCATTCAAAATGATATGCATGCATGGTTTATGCCTTCCTTGGTGTGCCAACTCTCCGGTCTCTTCCTTCGGTCTTCGGTCCTGCTTGGCTTCATGTGTTGAACTTGTGAGATCATAAGACACTAACAAGACTCCTACCACTACCCAATTGACCATGGGATTTACATACATCAATAATATATATATATATATATATATATATATGTATGTAAATAAAACAACAAAAAATAAAATTGTCATCCCTAAAGACCGAGAACTACGTATAACTTGATCCTGACTGACCACTCTTTCTCGCATTTAACCAATGCAAAAAATGTTGGGTACATAGGCATCTCATAAATAGTTCTGAGATCAGCTGCTTTCGTTTTTAGGGTAACAGTACCCCTTATTTATATTTTACTAAATTCTTTCTTCTTAAAAACTACTTAGGAAGAGTACGATTACAATGATGAGGAACTGATGCCACAAGAAGTCAATTACTCTTTTGAACATCAAGAAAATATAAATCTTCTCATAGTAGATGACCTCTAAGAAATAAATCCTGGGTCCAAAACTTCTCCCAAAATGATAAAAATTGTGACTCCTAGTACTTTAGAACTGGGTAGTACTCTTGTATATTTACTCCAAGAATTCATTGACATTTTGCATGGCCCTATAAGGACATGCGTTGTCTTGATATGAACCTTGTTGTTCACAAACTCCCCACTAATCCAACCATCCACCCCATCAAGCAAAAACCTAGACATCTTCAACCTGAGTGGTCACTTAAGCTCAAAGAAGAAATCGAAAAACAACTTGATGCAAGGTTTTTACTTTCCGTTTCATACCCTCAATGGCTAGCAAACATTGTCCCGTCCCCAAGAAGGATGGACAGGTTTGTATAGTGTATTGATTGCCAAGACCTAAACAAAGCCAGTCCTAAAGATGATTTTCCTTTGCCTCACATTGATGTTTTGATTAATAGTACTACAGGTCATGAAATGGTATCTTTCATGGATGGTTACTCTCGGTACAACCAAGTTAAAATGGCAGTTAAGGACAGAGAAAATATAGCATTCACCACTCCTTGGGGCATTTTTTGCTACAGGGTCATGCCTTTCGGCCTCAAGAATGCCGGGAAAACTTATCAGAGGACCATGACCACCCTCTTCCATGACATGATACACAAATAAATGGAGGTCTATATTGATGATATGATCGTCAAATCATGTCATTGCCAAGATCATTTGGGCACCTACGAAAGTTGTTCATCAAGCTGAGACAGTTCAAGTTAAGGTTAAACCCAAGCAAGTGCATCTTTGGAGCTTCGCAAGGGAAATTTATAGGCTTCATCTTCAGTCAGAGAGGTATAGAAGTTAATCCCGCCAAGTCCAAGACCATCATTAAAATTCCAGACTCACACAATGAAAAGGAAGTGCACAACTTTTTGGGTCATATTCAATATATCAACAAGTTCATTGCCCAATTGACCCCCATCTGTGTGCCCATTTTCAAGCTTGTAAGAAAGAATTCTCTTATTGAATGGAACAGTGATTGCCAATTGCATTTGAAAAAATCAAAAACTATCTATTAAGCCTGCCAGTGCTTGTCTCTCCAGAATTAGACTCCCATTGGTTTTGTACCTCACAGTGCATAGCAACTTTATGGGTTGTGTTCTAGGATAGCACGATAAATCAGGGAAGAAGGAGCAAGCCATTTGCCGCTTGAGCAAGTGGGTCATTGATTATGAAACCATATATACCCCTCTTGAGAAAAAATTCTCACTTTGGTATACGTAACGAAGAGATTGCTGCATTACTTCCTGTCATACAAAGTTTTCTTGATTTTCCGAATGGATGCCATCAAATATATTTTTGAGAAACCATCCACAATAGGAAGGATAACCCGATAGCTCATGATGCTGTCTAAGTTTGATATATCTTTCATTCCATAAAAAGCAATCAAAGGACAAGCCATTGCAAACTTCTTAGCCGACAGCCTAGTTGATGAGCCCCTGTCCTCTAGTCTTGATTTTCCAAATGACCAAATATTGTATATTGAAGTAGAACATACTAAGTTAATATGATGAAAGATGTGTTTTGATGGAACAATTAATCAGAGAGGAAATGGTGTTGGAGAAGTACTCATATCTCCTACAAATGCCCTCATTCCTATTGTCGTTCGTCTATGCTATCCATGTACCAACAACATTACAGAACATAAAGCTTGTATTGTCGGCCAACAAGCTGCTATTGACTTAGGCATCATAGAGCTTGAAGTTTTCAATGACTCAGCCCTAGTCATCTTCCAAGCCATCGGAGAATGGTTTATCAAGGATAAGAAGTTCTTAGATTATTGTGATTACCTTCAGGCTTAGCTTCGGAATTTTAAGTACCTAAGCTTCAGTTTGGTGGCCCATAAAAGAAATCCATTTGCAAATGCATTGGCCACACTTGCTTCTATGATTGACATGTCTCATGATTCCTTGACGAGACCCATTGAAATCAAATAGAGATCAAAGCCAGCCCATTGCCTCCAGATTACAACAACAAATCCAAATAGAGAGCCTTAGTTCTTCAATATCAAGAAGTACCTTAAAGATCAGACATTCCCTTTATGGCCTCTAGAAATGATCAATGTACTTTGCGAAGATTGGCCACATCCTTTGTCTTACATGGAGGTTCCTTTTATATAAGAAATCTCCACATCATGTCTTGCTAAGGCACGAAGATGAGTCTGAAGCATCAACCATTATTGAAGATGTTCACGGTAGAGAATGTGGTTCTCATAGAAATGGGCTCATGCTAGCTAAGAAGATTCTTCGTTTAGATTATTATTGGTTAACATTGGAAGCCAATTGTTGTAATCATGTGAAAAGGTGCCACACTTGCCAGTCTTATGCCAATCTCATCCAAAACACCATCTTCAGAGTTACACAATTTGACTACACCTTGGCCGCTCTCTATGTGGGGTATCGATGTAGTGGGACCCATGCCTCGGAAGGCAGCTAATGAACATTAGTACATCATATTGGCTATCGATTACTTCACAAAATGGGTGGAAGTCACATCCTTGTTTACATGTACAATGAAGAACACAACAAGGTTCATAAGCAAGGACATCATTTGTTGGTACGGTGTCCCTAGCAAGATCATCACAAACAATGCTACAAAGTTACATTGCAAAAAATTTAAGATTCAACACCATCGGTCATCTTCTTATAGACCTCAGATGAATGGGGCAGTGAAAGCATCCAATAAGAATCTTAAGAAAATTTTCTAAAAGATGACTTCAAACCATTCCAATTGGCATGAAAATTTTCCATATGCATTGTTGGCTTATCGGACATCTATTCGTACTTCCACTAGTGCTACTCCATACTGTCTAGTCTACGGAACAGAAGCTATCTTACCTATTGAAACATAAATTCCCAGTCTTAGAGTCATGGTTAAAGCATAAGTTCTAGAGTCAAAATGGGCACAAACTTGTCCTGATCAGTTAAACCTCATTGATGGAAAGAGACTGCAAGCAATCAGTAATGGGTAGGCCTATCAAAGGCATATGTCAACTGCTTTCAATAAAAGGGTTAGGTCCATAGATGTAGAAGAAGGCGACCTTGTTCTAAAAAATGTCCCACATGAAAAAGCACCCTGAGGAAAGCCCCGACCAAATTATGAAGGGCCTTTCATTGTCAAACAAAAATTATCTGGCGGTGCTTTATTAATAGGAAACATAGACAGGGAGGATTTCCCTAGATTTATCAACTTAGATCAAGTGAAGAGATATTTCGCCTGATTTGTATAATTTGACTTGTGCTGAGAAAATCTTAGAATAAAAAAGCATTTGAATAATTTATGTTGAGACATCTATTCTCATGTTAAACTCCCCTCAAATTGTTATTCATGTTGGAAGAAAATAATGGTTCAATCGAAAGAAAAAAGAAAAAAAAGGGAACCATGATCCTCTACAACGTATAGAGATTCTTTAGAGAATTTTATAAAGAACCATGATTTTCTTCCAACATTGAATGATCTTCTCTTTGAAAAAGGAAAATTTTCCGGTCTCAGTCAATGAACAAGAGAGTTTGTATATAACCATAATCTTCTTTTCAAAAATAATATAATTTTGTATAGAACCATGATCATGTTCAAACAACAAGTAAACTCCACAGGGAAATCCCAAAAATATCCCTTCAGAATTGTGCCTTGAAAAATTATTAAGATCCCTTAACATTTTAAGAAGTTTTGAGCATAAGTCAAAATACATAAATTAAGCATTTAATCAAATTTTGATAAAGTATAAATCACTTTGTCCAGATACCTCATACCCAGACCTGTTTGTATAAATAGGGGCAAAAAATGGATAAAAAGAGTTAGAAAAAGAAGAATAACTAAAATTTAAAGCTTAGAGAGAAAACTAGAAATGGCGTTTTAACCCAGGCTTGTTAGTATTTCTACTAACAAGAGCCATAAAGGGACCAATAAAGTTCAAACATGGAGCGAAAATGAAAAATGGCATTCTAAGTTACCCATCTTTCAAACATCAAAATACCACAAAGGCAAAGGGAAATTTGTCATATTCTTCCCAAGATCACTTCAAATCCTCATCATTCATAAAAGAATCTTTCTTCATAGCATATGCAAACAATACTCAATTCATTTTTGGATTAAACATACAAGACATTATTACCCTTGTTTGGAAGTCCTCAAGGACCCGATCAAACCATTTATAAGGATTTCGAAATGAATATCCCTTATATAAAAGCAATGAGCTCAAAATAAGTAAGATGTCATGGTTCAGATCATCAATCAACCAATTTGGTCATGCTCTACCAACAAAGTATCAAGATGTGTGCCTTCTTCAAAACTACTAAGGACAACTTGCTCTAAAGATTCATAACCATAAGTATCATGCAAATTAATTTAATTAATGGTCATTTTGAAGGACACTAAAAAAAAGGGTCATTTTGAAGGCCGCATTCAAAATAGTCTTTGAGACCATTTTGAAGGCCACTTTCAAAAAAACCATGAGGCCCTTTTGAAGGCCGCTCTAAAAAATCTGGTTATTTTGAAAGTCACTCTAAAAAAAACAAAAACAAAAAAACAAAGCAACAAAATTCATTTGGCCATCTTGAAGGCCACATTCTAAGCAAATTATAGCCGACCCAGACCACCAAAAACAACTTTCAGGCTGATCCAGGCCACACAAATTCTTCTCAAAACTCAAATCAAACCATTAGGCCAATCCAGGCCACAAAAGTCTTGAGCTGACAGACCAACCATTGTCAAAGTCTATTGTCGTTGTTGTTCAGGCATGAGTAATATCACATCATACCATAGCATATCTACTATATATGATGTAATCCCTTAAAGGTAATCGTGACATAATATTTAGCACCAATCTTTTGGGATCTGCACAGCCTTTGGAGCAGGCTTAAAAATTTTATCCCAACAGGCCCTGTTAACCATTCAAGTTTAGTAACTTCACGTCAATGTGATGTTACACAAAGATAAATTGATGTTGTTGTTCGGGCATGAGCAATATCACATCATACCATAACCTATCTTTTATCCATGATGTAATCCCTTAAGGTAATCATAACATAATATTTAGCACCGATCTTGGGGTCTCCACAGCCTTCGGAGTAGGCTTAAAAATTTTCTCCCAACAAGCCCTGTCAGCCGTTTAGGTTTAGTAACTTCACATTAATTTGATGTTACAAAAAGGCAAATTGATGTTGCTCTTCGAGGGTGAGCAATATTACATCATACCATAGCCTACCTATTATCCATGATGTAATCCCTTAGAGGTAATCATGACATAATATTTAGCACTGATCTTTCAGGATCACCATAGATTTTGGAGCAAGCTTGTGAAACTTTTCTCCCAATTGAAGCCCTGTCCGCCATTCAGGTTCACTAACATCATGTCTATGATGATGTTATAAGAAAGGAAATCTTTCTAACATTATGACTATTCGAGTGTAGTTAGGTGTCAGAACATCATACCATAGCTTATCTATTGTGTATGATGTAATCCCTTTGAGGTAATCATGACATAATATGTAGCACCAATCTTTCAGGATTGCCATGGCTTTCAGAGCAAGCTTAAAAATTTCTCCCAAGAAGCCCTGATCATGCCAATTAGGTTTGGTAACTTCATGTCGGTTGTGATCTTACAAGAAAGTAAGTCGACATAAGCTTTTTGGGTGTAAGCAATGTCATTCATCCCATAGCCTATTTATTTATTGCATGGTGTAAACCCTCAAAGGAATTCATGCAAGAAATACATAGCACTGATTTTTTGGAATCTCCATGGCTTTCGAAGAAAGCTTTAAAAACTCCTATCTAAACCCTGTTCGGCCCTCTACTTGCAGCATATCACATTGGGACACTACAAGGAATGGTAGAAACTGTGATACTTGTTGATCGGACAAGCAAGTAACGTAATTCATTCCCTTTGTGTAATTTTCAAGTCTGTAGCATAAACTCTTGCATTCACCTAAGACTAGAAAATCACCCTCACAACGCTTGGTCGATCCAGACCATCCACTACTTTCTGGAGAGAGCATAACAACATCTCCCATAGAGTCCTGTCTAAGGCCATGTTGATGCACCAAGGGCATTCCAGTTTATCCAATTGTAGGTCAAACCAATTAAAGACTACTCTATTTAGCCAATTATCTACCGCATGACTCGCTAAGGTCACCCCGTAGTACTGCTTGACGCAGCACAACTGGTTCCACAAATTCAATCCCTAAGACTAGCAATACTTTTCAACATCATATAAGGTTCGAACAACTATTTCCTAATACGGTAAACGTCGACCCCCACAGCTTCTCGGAGAGAGCATGACAACATCTCTCAATTATGTTGCTGATCAAAACTGTTGTCGCTTCAACAGCCTGACCTGTTAAGCATAGGCCACCCCCGTGACAAGGCTTATATTAAGAAATAAGCATGAATCACATTCCTTCAAAATGTTGTGTGATATGCCTACTGTGATAGCAATTGGGATGTCATTACCTAGGCAAGGCACAACAACCGATTCTACGAGATCCCATCCTGGCTTCAAGGGAAGAGTCGTTGTAAAATTTCTCTGTTCAGTCTCAAAAACTGTAGTGTGGTTCACGGGTGAGGACACTATTATAGATTCAATCCATAGTCTATACATTCCATTAATTTATGATATAAACCCTTAAAGATATTCATAAATACTATATAGCATTGACCCTCAAAGGTCCCATGGATTTTTAGAGAAAGTTATCCAAAATCTCTCATTGAGTCCTCTAGTTTGTAAGTTTTGTCCAGAACAGGGGCAAAGAATATAAATTTGTAATGTTGCTTGCTTTAGACGATGACACCATACAGATTCAATCCATACCCTACATACCCCATCAATTTATGAAGTAAACCCTCAGAGGAATTCATAAATGGTATATAACATTAACCTGCAAAAGTCCCACAACTTTTGTAGAGAGAGCTTCCCAAAATCTCTCAGTGAGTCTCTTCATTCGTAACTTTTATCCAAAATGGGGCAAAAGATACAATCCATTTCATAGTTTATGAGAGATATAATGCTTGTAACCTTTGTCTAGAATAGGTACAAATGATGCAATCAACTCCATAAACTATGAGAATATTGTTCATTGTAACTATTGTCCAAACCAGGGATGAAAGTTACAATTTACACTAAAACTTTTGAGAATTTCATAAAAAATCTTTGTCCAAATATAGGGACAAACGATATAATGGCTCATAAAATTATGTATCACAATTGATACATAAGCAAAAAGGCACGGCTTTTAGCAAAAGAAATCCAGCCAAATCCATCATACATATTTCAACAAATAATCATTAGGAAAAGTCATTGAGAAAAGAAAATTTCTATTAATGATCGATAAATCAACATACAAAAGACAATAAAGCCAGAAATAAAGACAAGTGATAAGATCATCATATTGGTTTGCATGAATTTCCAGCTTTTGTATAATTAGATTTTTGTGATGTTTTTTGTAAGGTTTTTAGTAGTTGCACCCTATGTCGATGACTTACGTGTCTCTTGACGCAGTGCATATGCTAACAGTAACACCACTTGGGACAGAGGAAGAGTTATTAGCTTAAGTATAACTCATGGATAGACCTCATCTTTCAAAAATATAGATAATCTTTCAATTAGCCAAAACTTAATTTCAAAATTTGATAAAAATATGATTCATTTCAAGATTTGAAAAAAGCTAATTGAATGGATCCTCTATCCAAGAAAGCATCTCAAAAAGACAAAATGTTTGCAAATACCCTTCAAACTCAGAAGGTTGAAACCAATTTAGCCCTCCGGTTCCACCCACCAAAATAGTTCTAGGTTTATAAAACAACCATTATAATATCCATGAGTTATACAAAAGTGAAAATACTAGCTCAACCAAGCCAAAATTTAGGTGTTTCTTTCCTTTGCCACACATACCAAAGGGGGGCATCTGTCAGCACCCAAATTTTGACTCAAGTCAATTAATGAAATCAGATGGGTTCATTATAGCATGGAATATGACCAAAATCTAGATACCCTTGAGCTTTAGATAGACGGGCATTCTAAAGGGATACTCCCTGTCTC
>JAOXJP010015814.1:0-17553 GCA_025762735.1 Platanus orientalis | reverse complement strand
TCAAGGAGATTCTTGCAGTAAAGAGAGGCATTGAAAAGTTCCAATTTCATCTTACAGGGCGCACCTTCACAGTCGAATACCCCACTCCTATTACACACATGACCCTATAGCCCATCTTCATTACCACTTCCCATGCATCCTCACCCCCACCTCCACAGTTAGATCGTAACCGGTTTTTCACACTCGAAGATGTTTCTCCTTCCAAATGGAGGACACGTATCCTTGAAATTCTTGCATAGGCCCAAGTCCAATTGCAAAAACCATTTGCTACTAGAGTGACATCACCCTTGGGGGGAACAAGGACCAACCCATGGCTGCCTTGAGAAACCACCCAATAACACTCTTTGTTTAATCAATCTTCACCGAGCAAGCGAATCCGTCTCTGAGCAAGCTTGACAGGTTTCTCCTCTCCCCATAATGGGACATTACCTTCCCTTTTTCTAAAGGGCTGGCTAGACTGAGACCTGTTTCAGATCATGTTCCGATAATGCTGTGTGGGAAGATGCTAGGAGGGCAGCCAAAGCCTTTCAAGTTTGAAAATATGTGGTTGAAGAGTCCGGATTTTGTGGAAATGGTGAGGGGCTGGTGGGAGTCCTTTGAGGTGTAAGGAAAATCAGAGCAAAGGCTTAGATTGAAGCTCAAACCTCTTTGTGATAAGTTGAGGATTTGGAACAGAAAGGTTTTTGGTAGGATTGATCCAACAAAGAAACATTTGACCGAAGAAATTAAATTTTGGGACCAAAATGAAGAGAATCGTAGCCTAATGGAAGTGAAGAGACAGTTAAGGAACCTCGCTAAGCAAGATTATGCAAAAAAAACTGGCCTTGAGAAGATTTAAGTGGAAGCAAAAGGCTAAAGTTCAGTGATTGAAGGAGGGAGACAATCACACAAATTTTTTCCAAAGAATTGCTTATGCCCATAGAAATACTAATTATATTTATTCTCTAGTGGATGAGAATGGAAACATGGTGGACCCGGCTGGTCTTAGTTATCATATTGCTTCATACTTTATGAAGCTATACAAGGATCAGGGAATCCCATGCCTAAAGTTAAATGGTCTTCAATTTATAAGAATCTCAGCTGCTCAAAGGTTGTGGTTGGTTCGTCCTTTCGAGGAGAGGGAGATAAAAAGTGTGGTGTGGAGTATCGAAGATGATAAGGTGCTGAGGCTGGATGGTTTTTCTATGGCTTTCTTCAAAGCTTGCTGGAGTATGGTAAAAAGGGATGCTATGGACACGGTGAAGAACTTCCATGATGAATCCTTTCTTGATAAGGGAAGCAATGCGACATTTATATCTCTTATTCCTAAAATAGAGCATGCAAGGAAAATTTCGGATTTTAGGCCTATAATCCTGGTGGGGAGTGTACAAGATCATTTCGAAAGCTTTGGCTTGTAGACTTAAAGTTGTGCTGGTGGATGTTATTTCTCCCAATCAGAGCGCATTCTTGGGTGGGAGACAGGCTGTGGATGGAGTCCTTGTGGCAAATGAGTGCATAGATGTGGTCCTAAAAAATGACGACTCTGGGGTATTTTGCAAACTGGATCTGGAGAAAGCATATGACAAGGTGCATTGAGAATTCTGATATTATATGTTAGGAATGATGGGTTTTGGGAAGAAATTGAGGAAATGGATGAAAAAGTGTTATGGAATGTTACACTTCTCTGTGTTGGTGAATGGTTCAACAAAGGAGCATTTCCATGGGTCGTGTGGCCTAAGAGAGGGAGATCCCCTCTCCCCCTTTTTCTTTTTGATTGTGGCTGAGGCATTTGGGGCCTTTCTTGCTAAAGCATTTCAAGGTGGCATTCTTGAAGGTCTAGAGGTCAAGCCAAATGGGATGAAGGTTTCTCACCTCCATTTTGTTGATTATACTTCAATCATGTGTAGAGCTTCAGAAGAGCAACTTAAATTCTTGAGATGCGTTGTTAGATGCTTTGTAGCAATGTCAGGCTTGAAAGTTAACCTTTACAAGAGCAGGATTTTCGGTGTTGGTCAAGTGGATACCTTAGGAAGATTGGCGGAATGTTTTAGTTGCTCAATTGATTCCTTGCCTACCATATGCTTGGGTCTTCCTTTAGGGGCTCCTCACAAAAGCATTAATCCTTGGAATACTGTCATCAACCGCATACATAAAAGATTGGCAAGATGGAAGTGTAGCTACCTTTCAAGAGGAGGGAAAGTGTTATTAATTAAATCAGTGCTAGCCAGCCTTCCCACGTATTTCTTGTTTCTATTTGTAATTTCGGCATTAGTGGAAAAAAGGATAAAACAATTTTAAAGAGATTTCCTTTGGAGAAGAAGCAAGGATAGAAATGGTATGCATCTAGTGGCTTGGAATTAAGTGTGTAAACCTAAGTACCATGGAGGGCTGGGTATAAATAAAGTCAAGGTGATTAATAGAGCTCTTTTATCTAAATGGCCTTGGAGGTTTGGGCATGAATGGGATAGTCTTTGGTGACAAGTGATTGCTTGCGAATATGGTGTGGTTAGTGAATGGGAGGCTGATACCTTTGTTCAATCTTATGGTTGTGGTTGTTGGAGGGCCATTATGACGGTTGCTGACTTGCTGTAGATTTCAAACAAGGCATGAAATTAGAGATTGGTTTGGGTTCCAGGGTTCGTTTTTGGAAGGACTAGTGGTGCATAGATAGACCACTTATGTTGGAGTCGCATTTTCTGTTTAACATGTTGCGCAATAACGATGCAAAAGTGGCAGATTGTTGGGTTTCTTCGATGGAAGGGGGTGCTTGGAATATAGGTCTCTGTAGAAGCTTGAATGATTGGGAAGTTGATGACTTGACTAATCTAATTGGGCTTGTGGACCAATTTCACCATTGCCCTGATATGGAGGACTCCATGCATTGGATTCATTCACAGGATGGGAGGTTTTCAATCAAATCATTCAAAGAGGCCCAATGGCCAAGGGTGGACCCTAACCCTTTATGGCGGAAACTATCGAAGATGTACACTCCCTCCAAAGTCTCATTCGTTTTTTGGACCTGCATTAAGGGTAGTCTGCCCACCATCGACATGCTTCAACATCGCGGGTTACTCATTTTGAATGCTTGCCCTTTATGCATTCAAGTGGAGGAAACTATGGACCATATCTTCATTCATTGCCTATTTGCGTAAGAGGTTTGGAATTTATTCTTGGGAGAGATAGGGCTCTCTTGGGTTTTCCCACATGGTATGGATTCTCTCTCTCTCTCTTTTAATCTTAGGACATTGTGAAGACTTCAATGAGAGGTAAAATTTTTTGGAGACCGGTGTGCCCTACAGTGTGCTTGCAATTTGGTTGGAACACAACCAAAGAGTTTTTGAGGGGTCTAGCAGGCCGGCCTGTGTCATCTACTCATATGCAAAGGATCTTGCTTGTTTTTGGGGTCTAAGATGTAGACATCTTGGGGAGTATTCAGTGGCTAACACTAAAGAGGGGTGGCGAAGTCAGTTTTTATGTAACTAACATGTATTTTTTTTTGTGTTGTCTTCTTTGGGGATTTCTCATCCTTTTTCTTAATGAAATTTTTTCTTCATGAAAAAAAAATAATTTATTGAATGACTTTGGTGCCTTTAAATAGGCTTACAAGCTTTGAAAAATAGAAAGTATAAAATTAGAAACTTGATAACACCTAAATTTGCACAATAAGACTTGCACAAGTTTTCCTAAATCTAATAATTGTTAAAATCTCAATTTTCGTAATCCTAAAGTTGCTAGAACATGGAGATACCCAAGCTGTAAACCAACCACATTGTGGGGCCCATTATGTTGACTCAATTTCGTCACTTACCGATACTCCTCTAGAAATTTAGTCATGACTTTCCCAAATCACCTTGGATTTGCGCAATCTTGGTCTCATTATCGGTAACTGAATAACCTATCTAATGACACCAAAAACAGGCCAAAAAGACAAGTTTTAACCTTTGAAAAAGTGGGCTAAATATCAAAATTGTGATCAGTCTAAAATCCTAAACTAACCTTGAAATTAAAAGTCTTAATCTACCCTTGGCACTATTGCCCTTATTACTAAAATTACCCACCCGTTAAACAATTAATATAACTCATACATGATACATGACTTGAAGGGTGTGATCATACCAACACTAATGTACCGGATCCCGTCAGAACTCCGTTGTTAAGTGTGCTTGGACGAGAGTAGTACTAGGATGGGTGACCTCCTAGGAAGTCCTCGTGTTGCACCCATTTCTCTCTTCATTTTTTTAAAAATTCATAAAAACAAATGATTCAAGACTTGAACATTGCTCTCTTGTGTGGTGGCACATACAAGAGTCTTTTCTTGTTGTCTGCATCAAGATATCTTAGGGAACTTTGATGAGAAGTGTTCCCTTCCTCCGTAGATGAAGCAGGTGTTGTTCAGCTTCTTAACTTCTTACATCAGTTTTTGGATGGGATTTGGAGAGTCTGCTGGCTTAAGCTTCTAGTCAAACTATGCCTAGATATATTTCATTTTCTGCTTGAACCTTTTGGCACGGGATAAGGCCTCGTTTACACTTTTGAACTCCGAATAGGTCCAATTTTAGTCAACTTAAGTATCAAATAACTTGTTGGGTCTCCGGTTCTTCTAATCTAGATCTCTAAGAGAATTTGTGGAAAGCCTTGGTTAGGAATCCACACCCTGATACTTTTATTTCAAATTGTTTAGCTGATAGAACAAATCTCTTTAGTAATGGAGGGACATAATTTAGTATTTATGCCCTCTATATGTGTTGTATCTTTAGTATGTAGTATTTTTTATCAGTATCTAATCCTTAGTGTTCTAGACATGAACGACAACATGTGTCACGAGGGTATTGGTTTCTAACAATTGATACCTAGGTGTGTAATGACTCCTAGGTATATATTGTGTAATTATGCTTATTCTAACAGTTTTTGAAGTTTCAATAAAAAACTTTCAAAGGTTTCCATAATGTCTTCATACTTTCCAAAACATATGTCATGAGGGTGTTGGTGTATATGTAATGATTTCTAGGTGTGTATTTAGTGTTTATTCAGTCATATTCTAAAGTTTCATCCAAATATTCCAACATTTCCTTAAAGTTTTCATGGTTTCCATGATCTTTCATTGGTTTCTAATACAAAACCTGTAATACCCCTGAACCTTGATTCGGATATGGGATCCCTAAACGCCCCGGATTCGGATTGATACGTTACAATCCAAATTCCGAATATCAATGGCCAAAGATCACAATCCAATTTACTTTGTCCAATAGTGCGATAATCTGATAATTAATCCTTTATACATGGTCCAAATTAGTTCTATTCCTTATATTACCATGTCCACAGATCTTATAGTCCATAACCATATTGCAAAGATAGTGGAAGCATTTTACATTCAATAGTCCACAAGTATTCAATGAGTTGCAGCGAAAGAATCTAATAGTATATCCACATCCGTGGTAATGCAGTAGAAAGAATTCTATAATGCTCCAACATGAGCCCAAATACCAGAGAATCTAAACATTAGTATAAGGGGTGCCCTTTCACTCAAACATCAATATAAGGGAAAATATACAACATCCCAGTAATATCTATCAATGTTCTTTGTTCAGAGTATGTCTAATGACAACTACCAATGAATGAAAAGTACTGGAAATGCCGTGGCAAGTCTTTAAGGATGGAAGACCTGCAAACACAGTCAGTTTTAAAACAATATAGCTGGGTTAGTCCCAACCTGTAAGCATTCTAATTGACTATAGATAATATAAGGCAAAAAGCATAAATTTGAGTACTAGCAAGTCCAAATATCAGTACAGAGTTAAAAAGAGATCTAACAATAAATAAGCAAACATGCTAGTACACAACTGAATAATAGATAGATATCAAACTAAAGTTGATGGTCAAATGCAAGTTCTAATTTCAAATGAAGAATTCTAACTTTACAATTCGGAGTTCAATGTTAAGTTCAAATGTTAGTCGGTGTCCGAACAAGTAGTTCAATACGAAATTCTAAAGTCTATGAATTCAATGATATGTGTTAGTTCCAAAGTGTTTGATGTTCAATGATTCAAAGTGTTCGAAATTCTATGTTTCAAAGAGTTAAAAGTCTAATGTAAAGCATCTATATGCTTTGGTCATAAACCCCACAGGTAGAGTCCAAATCTCTTGCCAATCCCCAAGAATAGGGCCAATATCCTTGTTGAAACCCCAGGCGTAAGGTCCAGATCTCCTGATAATCCCTAGAAGTAGGGCCGAAATCCTGTGTAACCAAAGAGTAATGTCCGAAGCACTTTCTCACGCTTAGCCTTGTGAGTAGGCTTAAAGAGTCAAAGGTCATGCTCAACCCGGTGACAAGGCCCAAATAGTAGATGGTCACACTTAGCATTGTAACAAGACCCAAAGGAGTTAACGGTTCAAAATTCGATAAGGTTCATATCAATAGGTTTAGAGAATCACATGTTTTCGATAATCAAAATAGGTCTATAATGCACAAGTAAATGGAGGCATGATATTGCCATGATTTAATCGTTTCAAAGATGCATGATTCATTTAGATTTGATGTTATTACATGTTTCAATGTCTATAAAGCTGGATTCACAATAATTCACTGAGATTTTGCATAATTCGATAATTCAAAGAATGTAATACGATTCGATGGTCTGTATAGTTAGTAAAATCACATAGGGGACTTAGAGTTCAATAGATTCAATGAGTTCAATACAAACTTACATAAATTTAGAGTTTCAATAGCTTTTCAAAGGTTCTAAGTGTAGATATCAAACTGAATATTGTTCCTAAACAAAGGGCAAAGCAAAGTTCTCTACTAAATTGATCATTACTAGTGTAGATCAATGATGATTCATAATTCTACACAGATTTTCAAAGATTTACAAGGTGGAAATTCATATTTCATATAATCTAACGGAAACAGCCTCTTTGCTTGTAGGGGAAGGTTGCGTACATTTTACCCTCCCCAAACCCCGTAGTGGCGGGAGCCTCGTGCACTAGGACTGCCCTTTTATATGATATAATGGATTCAATAAGAGAAAACAATCCACACCATGATTAGGAACAATAATTACTTACAAAATTGGTGTGAATCTAAGGTTTTAACAAGGTTCAATGATTCTAAACAAATATTTCTAGAG
Source organism: Platanus orientalis (assembly GCA_025762735.1). NCBI lineage: Eukaryota > Viridiplantae > Streptophyta > Magnoliopsida > Proteales > Platanaceae > Platanus > Platanus orientalis. The sequence continues at coordinate 10,450 of JAOXJP010015814.1, read as the reverse complement.
ATTGCAGAGAATTTAATCACAAAACAACATGGACCCTTAAGAGGTTCAAAGGGAATTCACATCACACTACTTATAGGAAGTATAATCACTTGCTAAGTAGGCTTAGAACTTAGATCAAGGATGATTCAATAGCTTGGAAGTAATGATTTCCAATAATCTCAGAGGAATCCGAAAATAACATCTCATAATCTGAAAGTTTCAAATGAAGAACAACTCATATTAAGAATAGTAAGCAAGATTACTTTCTATAAGCTTATTCGAATTTCTCCTTGTCAATTCTCTTGTCACAGGCTTCCTCACTTCCTTTGTAAATTTAACATAGATCAGATGAGAAAACATTGTAGATTAAGAATCTAATGCTAAAACCTTCAAATTTAATCTAACTTAGCCTAGATCTAAGAAGATCTAGCTTACTTTAGCTTAGGAGAGCTAGTTCCCTCATTTTCCCAATTCTCTTTTATCTCTTCCTCTCTTAAGTGTATTCTAATCTACTTTGGGCCAAAATGATTTAATATAATTGTCATAGTACGAAATCACCCCTTCACTAGGAGATTTCATGCAAAATGGGGAAGAATCTCCATTTTTTTTTTTGAAAAACTGAAGGTATGCGATTAGTCCCCTCAACTCGCAACCGCTTGCAGGTATAGGGTGTGACTGGGCATGTGACCCCATGACTACTTGCGTGGGCGCTCGCACTGTGCGAGATTGCAAAATCCAGAAATTTCACATTTCTAGTTTCTGGCTGTGATCGGTCGCATCTAGCTATGACCGCTCGCAGCACCGCTCTGCGACTGGTCGCATGAACCTGCGACCGCTCGTGGTGGCATTGAATTTTAGGGTTGGTTTCATTCTGATCTTCCACTAATCAATGGGCTCACACAAGCTTAAAGACTTGTATGTAAGGTCACCCAGGGTTTCCTAAGGTCTTCTATGGTCTCTGGGTTGGGTCAAAACAATATGGAAACCGTTTTATCGAGTCTATGTAATGCAAGTGCGGAATATTACAAAACCTCTTACACCTCGATAAATTTTCCTATCTTAGGGACTAAAACCTATATTGAAACCCAAACTTTGAACCTTGCTTCCATTGCAGTCACCATGTTTGCCGCAAAGCTCAATACCATCATTGAGTGAAAAGTACAACAGAAATTGCATGTTTTCATAGCCAAAGGCGAATTTCCCCACCCTAGGAGATGATGCATCCACGATTTGTAGTTGTATGGGCCTTTTGTATGTTTCACCTTACAAGAAGGCCTACTTCAAAGGCCCCAAGAAATATCCAAATTTCAGTTACAGGGTATTTTAGGTTCAACATTCTTATTTGGTAGCAATTTTTACTTTTTGTAATTTTGGGTTAATATCTTTTATTTTTGTTAGTCAGTTTAGGTGCATTGGTAGTGGCTTGGGCTGTCTAGTATGAAAACACGGGTTTGAGTCTAGTGATCAGCTACTTTGTGTAAAAAAAAGACAAAAGTTGGGTCTGTTTCCAGCACCTCGTAATTGTTGGACCAATACTGGGTAATGACTTTTTTTCTTCTTCCTGTTAGTCAGTTTAGAAGTTTTATTTATTTTTAAGTAGAATAGATTTTATTTAATTTTTAGGAATGTGAAAAGTCTTATTTCCATCACTTATTTAGGCTTGATTTTGGGCTATTAAAACTTACCCATTTGGCTGAATTCTGGTGTCATTTGAAAGGTTATTAAGTTACCTTTCTAATGAGTCCAAGATTTTGCAAATCTGACATGATTTGGGAAAATTATTGCCAAAATATTGGCAAGATACCAGAACATGAAGGGATTTGTGTTTTTCATAGTTTTATTTCAGGCAAGAGTCTCTTTGAGCGTTTTATTGGTAGTCATGATTTGTCTCGGGTTAGCAATTAGGTTTGTAAATATGGAGGAGATGGAGTGGTGTAATGTGGACATAGAATTTTATTATATTAAATGAATGGAAGTTTATTTGGGTTTTTCATCCCTGTTCTTGTTCTTCTATTTTTTCTTCTTTGAGTATCTACTAAAAATTCTGATTTCTTGAATTTTTAATTTTTTTCTTTTAAAAAATTCCCTAAACCCTATTTTACTTCATTTAGTTAGAACTCTTATCTTTCAACCCACCACAATTCCTTGTAGTACAGTCCTATATTCCTCAAATCTATAGGCTGTTTCCTACATCATTAACCCACTTAAACTTTGCCATTATCTTCATCTAATATATTCTTTCCACACATCAATTCCTAATTGTTTGTCTAAATTAACCATTTTTACATCCTATTTTCCGGTCTATATATTTCCTTTTCTTCAAATTTTTATTTTCTAAGTTTGATGATCTAGGTCATTGCTTGCACCATATATAGGTTGATTATGTTTCTAATTTTTTGGGCAGGTAAACGTGGTTTGTATAGACTGAAGCCTATCAGGAAGTAATGACACTTAGCACTTCGTCTTAAGAGCTTATCATGATGTCTTTCCCACTTGTATTTTGGGGATTTTCATCTCAATTAATAGGTCTTAAAGTTAATTTCACATTTTTCTTATTCATATAAAAAATAACATTTTTCTTATTGTTTAGGTCCTGATTAAAACTTTAAAACTGCATTTAGAAAACAGGTCCAGCTTTCTGATGCAGGATACAAGGGCTACCAAAATTGACGTAGGACAATAGAGAAGATGCCAAAATTGATACAACAACAACAACAAACAGCCTTATCCCAAAATTGATATATGATAATAATTCCAAACCCTCAAACAATTGAGTATAAAAGTGCAGAAGCAAAAGTTTTCAAGAATTGAATTTAGCACTTCAAGTAGCCACAAAATAAGAGAAAACAAAGAATAAAATCACAGAAATAGAGTTTAGAAGAATATAGAAAGAAAAGAAGAAACAAAAAATTAAAAGACCCAAAAGGGTATTTCTGTAATTTTGGACAGAAATTTCAGAAAATTACCAAGATGGCCCTTTGATGCATCTTAAAATTCCAAAATTTTTAGGGAAGTTTCTGTTTAAGGGTTCTACAATTAAAATTTCATGAAATTCCGATAAGATTATATGGGTCAAATCAAAGAAATTCAGAAAAGTGAAGGTTCTTTAATGGAGATTTTGATGAAAACCAGTTAGGAATCTTTAGAGGAAGAAAAAGATAAGAAAGAATATAGAAGAGAAAGAGACAGAGTAGAAGAGACTAAGAGAGAAGGTGAAGAAGATAAGAGAGATACCCGGGAGGGTAAGGGAACTCATGTGTGCACTTAGGATGCTACAACCTGATGGAGTGAGGAGAGGGGAGCCATGAGAGTGGTATCACCGTATAGGGAAGAAGAAGGCCCATGGCCACTTGGGAGACCACCCAATATTATACACAATGAATTTTATTGCGTAGGGGGTGCCTTTAAATAGGCTTACATCCTAAAATATTTGTAACTTTCTGAAAAAGAAAATATTCTAAAATACATATAACTTGCTGCCCAAACTTTTCCAAATCTAGAACTTCGTAAAATGCACTGTTTAAAATCCTAAACCTACTAAAAACACTTAAAACTTGTGGCACAAGTATTATCACACTTAGTAGTTTCTAGAAACACAAAGTTCCTAAAATTTTAAACTACTAAATCATCCAATTCTAAAAGCACTATTCCCGCAACTTTTGACAATCCTTTAGTAATTTGGTCATAACTTCTCCAAATCACCTTGGAATTGTGCAATCTTGGTCTAGGTAACTGAATAACCTATTTAGTGACACCAAAATCAAGCCAAAAAGTCAAGTTTTGACCATAAAAAAATGGGGTCAAAAGTGAAAAAATGGGATTACAACTAAAAAAAAAAAAAACCTAAACTAACCATGACACTATTGGCCTTATTACAAAAAAAATCACCCCTAAATAATTCTATTCAACCCCACATAACATGTACATATAAATCTAGCCCTTCTATGTGGGGACACATATATAAGTTGTATAATGTTGTTTGCATCAATTTCATTCTCATTTGATTGATACTAGTAGATGGTGTGAAAGACACTTCTGGTAAAGGGCATATAAATGAGATTAAATAAGAAAACATGGAAAGAAACAATAACACATAAGGAAAGAAGGATCATAAGAGAGAAGGGAAAGATGGGAATATTGAAGAATAATGTCGTTATTAGCATTGATATTTTTCTTCTTAGTAGCATTGATCAGCAAAAAACAAAGGAAAAAGGAAAAAAAGAAAGAAAAAGTAATCAACTGACCTAGGGTCCTCCAAAATAATTTGTCAGTCCTCATCTGATCATGGGGAAAAACTACTGCTTGTCATTTATCAGCAAAATGGCAAAAACTGGAAAATGATGATAGCAAGGAAAATGATTGAGCGGAATTCAAATGATTCGATTTATACTGTGAGAAGGTGCAGAAGAGATTTTGTGGGGTTAGTGGTCATCTGAAATCTCCTGTGTGATGTCATTTTTTCTCTCATTCAAGGGGAAAGTAATGAAAGTAATCCCATCCTGGGTACAGATCATATGGCAAATTAGATTGATGCAGCATGCATGTAAGGCTAGTGAGTGTGTGCTTAGGAGACAAGAACAAAATTGATAGAATAAACAAGAAAAATAAACAAAGTTCCTACTTGCAAACCCACATGCGATTTCAGATAAATTTTCAAGTCGTATTCATATGCATGAAGAAAATTAGGATTCACAAAGTAATAAACTAATAAAGGACCTAAACAATTATTTAAATAATCCACCTAAATTAAAGAACCAAAATATTGTGGCTGCTGTCCCAGAAATCTGATGGTTAAAACTTGGTAGAAAAGAGTCTAAAACTTGGCCCTAACAAAGAGAGTTAACAAACAGAGGTAGGAATTTAGTATATGAAACAATTAAAGCACTGTTTAGGGTTGATTTGTGATTAGGAAATAAGTTTAAAGAGATAGGAGTCTATTCGGGAAAGAACAGATCAGTCCTTAGCACAGGCCATACAACCACATCAGTTACTACCTTAGGGGAGTCCAATCGAATAGCTATCAAGTGAGAACAGTACCTCAGTGTTGTGAAATCAGTACCCAAGCATCAGTCATGACACTAGCCTTTGTGATTGTTCCACGTCAGCAGCCAAAAATAAGTTGTGGGAGGAATACAGAAAATTCTGAGAGCACATCAGTGGTGCCGCCAGCCTTGTAATGACCCAGGCTGAGATTTGAACTGGCAGAATTTTAGGAGCTGAATCCCCTACTCTTAGCATTGCACAGGGGTTCAAAAGGACATGGAGAAACCCAATCCCTCAAACCTGTTGTAGCCTGTAGATAGGAGCTGATCTCATACAGATGGAAATCTGGGCAGTTTCACGCCTGGAATGGGTTACACTTGGTGTAGCAGATCTGTTGGGACTAATTTTGGAGTGAAACCAAGACCCCTAGGATCGAATGAAGGTCTCTAATACTCAGGGAAAAGTCCAGCTCGTAATCCCTTGTATTTATGGAGTTGTCGCCAATCTCATTCAGCACAAAAATCTCCCCTGTGACGCCTTTGCCTGATAAAACAGGGAAGAACTCAAACTGGTGGGGCCCTCTGGAATGGGACCCACCACTGAAAGGATCGTATGGGTGTTCTCTAACTGCTGGAGAGAAGCCAAAACCTAACACCCAACAATTTAGGGGCTGGCATCAGTTTCGTAGGAGAACCTCTTTGCTGATCGTCAAGTCTGCAACCCTCTATTCCTGCAGTAAAACTCTTCAACAGCTACAGTAACGAATGGAGGTGTCTTGAACATGTAGCTATGGCTGTAGTACAACCCCTGTGAATAATTTCCTGAATAATTTCCTGCCTCCAAAACTTGAAGAAGGTGAAGTATCCTTGTGATTCTTGCAGTCCAAGCAAAATCCAGCAAATTCAGGTTATGTAAGCTAAGTAAAAAGAAAAAGAAGAAGAAGAAGAAGAGATAGATGACCTTTATCCAAGGGGAGGGAGTGGCTTCCACCACAACTGTTAAACTAGGGTTTTTCCTAGACCCATTCCAGGGTTTTACCAAACTTCACTTGCAACCAAAGAGGAAGAAGAAGAAGAACACAGAAAACCCAAAACGGGAGAGCTTAAAACTTTATTTGTTCCATCATGAAGTAAACCAAGTCATTTGGGGTGTTTTATAGCCCCCTACAACTAGGGTTATTACAACCTAATTAAGGCAAAGACTAAAATACCCCTATCTAAAACAAAAGACATAAAAAACCCTAAATAAATATATAAGACTAAGTTACCCTCAAAATTATGTGCCCCCTTATACATGAGACACAATCAACATAAATAGAATAGAATAAATAAATAAAATGTTGTGTGCATGGACCGATGATCATCTCGGTCATGATGTCCGCATCACCATATAATCTTGCTTCTTGATCCCCCTTCCTTACCTTTAAAATTGTGCATATTGTTATCACTGATATTAGGGCCCGAATCATTGGTAGCCCTACATCAAAGCTATTGGGATGGATCACATTACCTTTCCTTGGCAAGGGGACAACAACAATCGATGTAACTCGTCTCCTTTTGGTAGGCTTGTTTCCATGTTGTAGTGTTGTAGCAACAACTGGTTACCAATCAACTGTCAACCCACAAGGGACAACTACCCAGTTTTTGTTCGCATGAGAATTTAGCAACAAGGCAACATCTATTATTTAATTATTTTAAATTATAATTGCAATACCTCACTTGTTTTAAAATAATTTTACAAATGGTATTTAAGGGCAATAAGCAATGTTCCTACACATAAAAGAAGGAGTCACCCTTGAACTTGCCCCTAGTGTAAACAGGTTATAATCCGTCTAAGACTTAATGGATTAAATTGTTATAGGTCTCGTTGATAAACTAACTTGAATTACACAGTCTTCATAGGGATTTTCTCATTTATGAAGCTTAACACTTTTATGGTCTCTGTTTGTATCCCGATTTACTAAGTGTTCTAGAGATAGCCATGATCTCATAGAAAGTGACCAGTTTCCACTCCTAGAAAGGTGAGTATCCATCAGGAGTATTTACTCGCTTAAACCCACTTTGGGTCTATGAAGCTCATTAAGAGAACTTAGTTTTCTTCATCATCTACAAGTAACGAGCACTTGTTTCATAGGATAAATCGTTTGTTGGAACAACACACATATCATCTACAAGAAAAATATTTGTAGGATCACCATAGGAAGAGACTAATATTTTATTAAATGAAAATTGTGCTTAGATGTGTTTTATATCTGGTTTGTTTGCCTATTGAACAACCAGGTTTCCAAGTGAACCTCAGAGGGCCACATTGGGTAGCCACCCAATACAACTTGCAGGTATAACAGTCCCATTCCCCTAAATGTCCTAGAGGGTTAACTCTGCCAAATCCTTTTGATAGTGGGTCCACCAAGTTGTTTTTTGACTTCACATTGGGTAGCTTCCCAATACAACTTGTAGGTATAATAGTCCCATTCCCCTAAATGTACTAGAGGTTAACTCTGCCAAATCCTTTTGATAGTGGGTCCACCAAGTTGTCTTTTGACTTCACATTGGGTAGCCACCTAATACAACTTACAGGTATAATAGTCCCATTCCCCTAAATGTACTAGAGGTTAAATTTGCCAAATCCTTTTGATAGTGGGTCCACCAAGTTGTCTTTTGACTTCACATTCTGCATAACTACAATGCCATCAACAATTAGATCCCTCATATGATGTTTCATACATACGATTTTAGATTTGTCATTGTAATTCTTGTTGTCTATTTTTTGCATGGTTTCTTGATTGTTATAGTAGATGGTTATTGATGGTATTGGCTTATTCCATATTGGTATGTTTACTGATACGTTTTTCAACCATTTTGCTTCCTTTCTCGTAGAAGAGAGATATATGAATCTTGATTTTGTAGATGAATGAGTCAAACAAAATTTTCTTTTAGATTTTCTATCAATTTTTATTTTGAATGGCAAGGAATGAATTTATTACAAACAAAAAAAGGGAGTAGAAAAGACATCACCGCAAAAGTGAAAACAAAGAAAAAAAACTTTAACCGACACAAAGATCACATACAATCACTTATACCATATGCTTTCTCATTCCTTATCCTAAAAAACAATCTCAAATCGAAGCCCACTCAAATAAAGACTTATATATTTGAAGAATTATCTCTAAATTATGATAGATATCCTCAAATATTCTACCATTCCTTTCTTTCCATAAGCCCCAACAAATGACCCCTGGTAATGCACACCAAATGGACAAGGAAAGGCTCCCAACACCCCAAATCCTCCAACCCGATATCAAATCACAAAAAAGTCTTGGAAACACCCATGAAGTTTTTAGGTGCGAAAGGAGAAAATCTCATACCCTTCTAGCCATAGGGCAATGGATGAAAAGATGATTTAACTGATTCCTCCTCAAACTTGCACAAAATGCATTTATTGGCCAATTGTCATCCTATACTCTGAAGATGATTTAGAGTTAAAATTTCATCTAGTAAACTATTCCATATGAAGAAAGATACCTTTGAAGGGCTATTCGGGTTCCAGATACCTTTATGGGGAATCCACCTAAGAGGACCAGTGGCTATTTCCAAATAGAAAGATTTGGAAGAGAAGCGCCCTTTCTGATTTAGATTCCATACCCATCTATCCTAACTCTCCAAAATAGGGTTATGCCTGCCTAGCACTTCAAGAAGACTAATCACCTCATCCTCCTCCCAATCATTAGGATTCCTCCTCAAGCTGGGAGTCCAACAATTTCTGTTGAAATCAAAGCATTGTGCTACTGAAGTTTGCGGATCCCTGGCTAAACGATAAATATTTGGGAATAGCTCCTTCTAAGAGCACTCCCTTACTCATCGGTCATACCAAAATCGAATATTCTCTCCCAAACCAAATTGAAATCTCACATGTTTCCAAAACTCCTCTCTTTCAGCCATTATGGATTTCCAAATACCACATCCGTGTCTCCCTCTCACCTTTCTTGATTCCCAGTTAGACTCCTCACCAAATCTTGCTACCACCACTTTACGCCATAAACTGTCTCTCTCCATACCAAATCTCCATAACCACTTAGATAAAAGAGCCTTATTATGTAATTTAATCCTCCTAATACCTAAACCCCCATTCTCAAAAGATTGACAACAGGTGTTCCAATCTATTAAGTGATATCTATGATGCTTCGGATCATCATCCCAAATAAACCGCTTAAACATAGACTCAATCTCATTGGCTACTGAGACCGGTATAGTAAAAAGAGATAAAAGTTAATTGGGTATAGCTGCCAAAGTTACCTTCACCAAAGTCAATCTCCCCCCTTTTGATAAAAGAGGAACTTTCCAAGATTCTAGTCTTGCGTAGATTCTTTCAATCACCGAATCCCAAATTGATTTCGCTTTGAAACTAGCTCCTAGAGGTAGGCCCAAATAGGAAGAGGGGAGATGACCAATTTGACAACCCAAAACCCAGGCTAAAGTCTCTATGTCATAGACCCCACTTACTTGAAATATTTCACTCTTGGCTAGGTTGATTTTAAGACCTGACACTGCCTCAAAACAACCTAAAATGCATCTTAAATTACCCACTTGCCCTATCTCATCATCACAAAAAATCATCGTATTATCCGCAAATTGGAGATGTGAAATAGTCACTCCCTCGTCTCTTCCTAAATTAAAACCAGAGATAAAGCCTATTTCAGCCCTTTTGATCACATGACTCAAAACCTCAGAGGCTATTATGAAGAGAAACAAAGAAAGAAGATCCCCTTGACGCAACCCACGAGAACCTCTAAAAAAACCTTTAGGATATCCATTAATTGATATTGAAAAAGAAGATGAGTGAAGACAGAATGATATCCAACTTCTCCATTTGACCCCAAAACCCATTCTGATCAACATGTAATCTAAAAATCTCCAATTTACATGATCATAAGCTTTTTCCAAATCCAAGTACATATCACCCCACTTTTTCGAGAAACCCGTCTATCCTCAATACATTCATTGGCAATTAGAACACCATCAAGAATTTGACGCCCTTCAATAAATGCCCTTTGGGGGGGGGGGGAGAAATAATCCCTTTCATTACCATTTTCAATCTACTAGTCTAGCCAAGCCAATTACATAATATCTCATACTTAAAGTAATACGATGTCAAAAGATAGTAAAAGACAAAAAAAGTAGACATGGTGACAATGGTCATTAACATTACCCTATTATTTTTGTTATTTTAAACATTCATTGAATAAACAAACTTAAATTAAAAGTTTAACTTACCTTATGATTCACATATACGTCTCAAACATAATCTTGAATGTGGTTGGTTTCTCATTGATAAGAATCACTCAGCTTTCATTCATAAAAGGAACATCATGGACAATATGGAATGCTCAGAAACTACCTAGTGACAATTAGGGCTGGCAATGAGCCGAGCTAGCTCGGCTCAGCTCGGAGCTCAACTCGTCATGAGCCAAGCCTGAGCCTTCAATTGAGCT
>JAOXJP010015803.1:0-17554 GCA_025762735.1 Platanus orientalis | reverse complement strand
CACTTTTTGGGGGGTGCTTATCACTTTTCAGCACTGATGTGTCCACCCCCTAAGGCCATCCTAATACATCAGGAAAAGCAGATTTCTGTATATAATCTTTTCCGGACCCAACCTAACTCCAGGTGGGCTTGGCTTGAGCACCTTGTGTTAGGGTTTGGGTTGGGCTAGAGTTGCCCCAACCTGGGTTACACATCTAGATTTTACTTGACAATAACCTATGATCTCACTTTTCTCATGATTTTGTGAAATTGAACAACACAAGGGAGAAATGAAAAAGGTGTTCCACCTTGTAGATGTAGATTTTTTTTCTTTCTTTTTTTGTTGAATATTTGAATATTAGAGTTTAAAACCATAATATTGTAATCTTCTCTAAAGAAATTGACATATTTTATAACGGGGTAATTTTAGCAGTTCCTGGTGAATTAGGGCCTGGAATCATCACATCCAAACTGGGTGATATTGTTTTAAAGATTGTTAATTTCTCTCCCTATCTGGTTGCCTTGAATTGAATAGAAAATAATAGAAATGAATAGAAAAGAAAAGAATCATGAGAAAACCAGCTTTTCATGGCAACCAAACAGCTTGAAAATGAGTTTCTCAAGAAAATTTGCCAAGAATCACGAGAAAAGGAGCTTTTCATTGCAATCAGACAGGGTTGAAAATTTCTTTTTATAAAGAAAGCTCATTTTCTTGAGGGAAGGGATCTTCTACATAAGTGAGCCTGGATTCTCTGCAGTAAGTTAAAATACATTAACCCACAACATGATCAGTAATTTTAATTTAATTTTTTTATTTAGATTTTAAATTTTTATTTATGACACGTGGTGTAGACACTTGTTGCACGTTAATATAATTTAACTTATTTTAGAGGATCCTAAATTACAAAGTGCCCTTATAATGCCACTGGCCTTGTCAACTTTTAGACAGGCCAACCGGAAAAGATTAGGTATGGAAATCAACTTTTCCTGATGTATTAGAATGGCATCAGGGGGTGGACACATCAGCATTGAAAAGTGATAAGCACCCCCCCAAAAAAAAGTGAAAATCACTTTTCGGCACTGATGTGTCAGCCCCTGATGTCATTCTAATACATCAGGAAAAGTAGATTTCCGTAACTAATCCTAGTCCGTCTGTTTTGGGTCCAACATCTTGTACTCGATTTAAGCCAGGTTTTGGTCCATTCATGTTTACTTTATTTATTAGGAATGGATTCCTATCAGGGTCTAATCATTGGTACTGCTTTCTGAGTTTTTTTTTTAGAGATATTTTCTATATATTTATTGATATTTTTATTAACTATTATAAATTGCAAGTTCTACTGCTTTTCTGTCTTAAATGGTTGGGTTTAAGAACCCAATTAGGTCCCTAATATTCGACTGGTCTGATCTGGAACCACGTATGATGACCCTGACCTGAACCAGTTGTATATAATTAGGTTCCAGACTTGAGTATAGCAGCGTTTTTTTAACATGAGCATATAACCAGTTAAATCCCTCATGGATTTAACATTGGACATCAAAGAATGTAGGTCAGTCACTGCCTTGGTTGGTTGTGGTCCATGGTCCAGCATGAACTGCTTTACTATCTATCTGTACAGGGCCAGGAAAAGAATTGTTCACTGCCTTGACCTTCCAAAAGGAAGTCTTTAAATAAAACGCAAATTTTGATCATAGTAAGTCGCTGTGAGTGGAGTGGAAAGAGTCTAAAAAGGCTTCAATAATAATTAGGAACCAAATTTTTTAAAACGTGAAGAAGGATGAGGAATTTTACCTACCGAGAGAGAGAGAGAGAGAGAGAGAGAGATGTTGATATGATCGACATGATAGAGAAATTCCCCATCAAAAAGGCATAGGGAGGTGCCTCAAACGGCTGTCTGCTGTCATATATAACCCAGAAGACACTCAAAACTCGAACATCTCTGTATCATAAATATGTGGTGACAGCTCAATTTAGACTCAAAAAGCTTAAAAAAATGGTGGCAGTTGGGATTTAAAAAAAAAAAAAGTTTTTGCAGGGATTATATGAGTTTTGAGAGTGGTTTGTGACCGCTCCCCTAAAAACCTTGGCAGTGGTTAGCGTTAGTTAAGGGGAGCGTTCCCAATCCTCGTTGATGAGCTTTTTACCTGTTCAAACTCCTAATCATTTAATGGGATTGAGCCAACGCCCTCTTGGTAGGGTGGTTGAGGCATCTTCTTCCCATGAAGGAGGCTAGGGATCAAGTCCCCGTGCCAGCGCTTCTAGTGGGTGAAGCTGCTCCTGTTGCTGTGTGGGCTTGAATGGCTCCAAGTGGGGCTCATATAAAAAAAAAAAAAAAGGAGGGGGGGGGGATTGAAGTGAAGTGAAATATTATTACATTTCTTTTTTTGAGGAATGAGGACTAACTTCCAAATGTCTTGGACTTCCATGCCCAACCCACTGTAGTATCAAGCTAAGCCCAAGCCCAGTCAATGAATCCAATTCATCATGATGTCCTCATTAAGTCGTACCAATTTATTTATTGAAGCAAATGTTCTTGATAAAAATCCCTTGTACTAGTGTATATATGGTGAATTATAAACAAACCTGTGTTGTTTTTGGGGGTAAAAGGGTTCAAAAAAGTGTTCAGTTGAAAAAGTACGTGGTCAATAAAAGACATCAAATTCAAAAACACATCATGTGTCAATCAATGGCACGCTTTTAGAGGCCTGTCTCAAAACATTTGTCAATTCTATTCTATTTGGTTGATTAGCTACAGTTAAACGGGATTATTACCTGCTTTTAACAAGCAAAGCCTTACGTTTACCTTATACATCTACATTTTTTAACACCCTCTTCATCATTTCATCATACAAGTAGAAGTTTAAGGTATGGATGTTAAGTGTATTATTTATTTTTTATTTTTTGGTTATGGCCATTCAGGCCTTGACTGTCATGACGGCGGTGGCCGACACTGTACTGTGGGATAAGCAGATGGCCATTTTCACACAGTATATAGGGGGATGTGACTCCTGGCCTTCCTTGAAGAAGGATGATGCCTCAGCCACCAGAACAAATGATTTTCAGCAGCTCACGCAATTGAGGATCAAGTCCCTTCTCTCTTGATCAACGTCACCTAGTAATATATCGACGCAATTGACCGGAGCTTGGAGCTTGCGTACACAACATATCATGAGATTAAATAAGAGATTAAGATATAGAGTCTATTCTCTCTTGGCAAGTGAATCTTTTCCTTGAAGATGTCTAGTGACTACTAAAAGATTAAGAAAATGACCATTTTAACATAGAGATTCTTGTTCTTAGAATTTGCTAAGTTAATCATGACAAGAAACCCATTTAAAGTAATCTTGCTCATTAGGTCCCAAGATAAGGGATTTGGTTATTCTAACTCCAATTGGATAGCCATAGGTTCTTAATGCTTGACCCATTGTAACATGGCCAATTTACCCCTTCGCGGGGATATGATTTATTTATAAAAAACATTATTACAACACTGCTGATTATAAATAATCACCTGATTACTTGATTGGACCTCTTTGGCATTTTTCTCTTTCTTAAGGGTTAATAGTTTAATGATTTATTAATTGAATTTATTAATGTTAGATTAGTGTCTTTTTTTTGCATTTTATAAGCAATGGTTGATTGTTCCAAAGCCAATGGAAGAATCTGAATGGTTTTTGGACATCCCAACCACCTCATGATACACAAATTTATTTATTTATTTATCAAAGAAATATATGATCTTGATAATCAGAAACTTTATTTTAGTCCCTGAATGTAAATAACATTGCTCTACAGTTTATGTGGTGCACCAGTAAGTGGCAAGCCAAATAAGGTAATCTCCCTTTTCTTAAAAGTTAAACCACTCAAATGATGGAGAGCCATCTGATTTTGGTTTTCTTACCATCTGGATTTTTTTCCATTAGTTTCATTTGAGTTGTTTGATTGGGTGAAGATTAAGACCCTACCACCAATTTGTGTGGAAGTTAGCAAGGGAGCTTATAGAAGAATTTTTTTTTTTTTTTTTTTTCTGAAAATCTGTCTGATTTCTTATGTCCTAGGGGATTGGAAGGAAATGGCAAGGATTTATTCATTGACTACAGATTTCGATGACTTTGAATATTCCGAAATTGCCTCGTCTTTGGGATTTTTTTCACCTGTTCTTACTCCAATAAAAGCTTCGGTTTCTTCTGCTTAGATTTCTGAAGGAGTATTTTTTTTTTTTTTTTTAATAAAAGAAAAGAGGATCCGATTCAGAGGCAAGTAAAGACAACCCATTAACGTTTCTCATTTCTTGGGGTGGTTTTTGATTGTTTTGCATCAGACCCAATTGAGGATTTTGATGGTTCTTTGATTTTTCAGAAAACCCAAGTGAAGATTTCGTTCTGTTCTTGCTCTATGATAAGAGCAGATTGAGATTTTAGGGAGGGAGTTTTTCTGGTTTTATTTTGCTTTTGTAAATTTGTTCCTTGAGTCGTTATAGAGGATTTATATCATACTTTGCTGGACCTATACGATAATTGATTTGGGATTTTGCTTTCTTTTCTGCTTTATATAAATTCCAATAGAATTTTTTTTACAGGGTTTCCTCTTTAGAATATTTCCAATACAAATATTTCCTGTTTTTGTCACCGACGATTTGGGTTTTCTTCTGATAATTGTGAAGATTGATGGCACAATTCAAATATTTCAGTGGATTCTGAATTATCACAGAAATCCACCTGGGGTTGTGACGTAGTGGCATCTTCCCTTTCCTCTTGATTGGGTATTTTGAAGAAGACTCAAGTGAAGATCTTGGTTGTTGTGCTCCTTTGAAGTTGTGAGAAATCTGGAGATGTCTGGAGTGCAGGATCAGCTAGAGATCAAGTTCCGGTTGATCGACGGATCAGATATTGGCCCCAAAAGTTATCCTGCTGCCACTAGTGTTGCCACCCTCAAAGAAAGCATCCTTGCTCAATGGCCTAAAGGTTGGTTGTGTGTTTGATCTTGTAATTCAATCTATTTTGCATATTGTTTTTTGAAGAAGTCATGGCAGATAGAATTTCCCTTATAGTGGATGCTTGTAAGTTAGAAATATTGTGGAACTTATAGGGTGAAGTCAGAATCTGAATTTTTATTTCAAGTGCATGTCAGGATCTATGAAACAGTTTTGATTTTGTTGTAAATTAGGTTGACTGGTTTCCCCTGTTTTCATGATCTAATTATTGGAATCTTAGAAAATCATGGAAAAGTTTAAGATGGATTGCCTTCTACTTCTGGATTCGGAGTATAACTTATTATTGAAGTCAGGATCTGTTTTTATATTCCATGTACATGTCAGAATTTATGAAACAGTTTTGATTTTGTTGTAAATTAGGTTGACTGGCTTCCCCTGTTTCATGATCCAATTATTGGACTATTAGAAAATCATGGAAAAGTTTAAGATGGATTGCATTCTTCTTCTGGATTTGGTGTATAACTTATAGGTGAAGTCAGAATCTGTATTTATATTCCAATTACATGTCAGAATCTAAGAAACAGTTTTGATTTTGTTGTAAATTAGGTTGACTGCTTTCCCCTGTTTCCATGATCCAATTATTGGACTATTAGAAAATCATGGAAAAGTTTAAGATGGATAGCATTCTTCTACTGGATTCGTGTATCTGGATCTTTGGCATTAACATAGGTTTTTATTAAATTGTCTAGGGAACCTGATTTTCTTGGTTTAAATGTTGACTCCCTTCTCTGTTAGAGAAGTCAACGCTTCTGCTATAAAGTCTTGGAGAAGTATATGATCTTCTTAGTCAAGTAGGAACCTTTAACCATGTCAAAACACGAGTCAGCTTGAACCAAGCTAGAAGTAGGTGTCCATATAGGGATTGTTTTTGTCTTACATTCAGTTCTTTTTGTTTATTGATGCTGCCCTTTTCATACTCATTGCTCCTTGGCCTTGAGTTTATTGTATTCTTCTCTCTTTTGTACTACAAAATTATTCTAGGAATCAGTACAAAAATAGAATAGGAGCCCATTTGAGACTATGAAGGCATTCTTTGTCACTAGTTGGAGTTATTGTGGATTCCTTCGCAGACTTTGTTGTCCAGTCAGGGTCTATAATGGCTTTCAGTAAAACGGGGAAGATGGTTCTAAGATGCTTATGCTCTATAGGCCATGAAGTGGTTTTTCAAATGACAAAGGGTGCCAGATGGTAAAGGGACGATGTGCTGATCTCACTAGAATAGATGGGTCCCGATAGGATATGATATTCCATTGAGGGAAGGCCACACCACATTCTGGGAATCCTGGTCAATAAGGGGATGCAGCAACTTCCTGTTGATGGGGTTCACATGAAGGTGCCAACCATTTCTGTAGAGAATTAATTCCAACTTTCAAGGGAATTGGATAAAATATTGGATTCCTGAGGAGATTTTTATTAACCTTGCAGCTTATATGTAAGACAGAATGAAGAGTATAAAGAAACGTCAGTTACTAAAACAGAAACTACTAATAAATCAGGATCACCTGGAAGAAACTAGGATGAGATATAATAGTAACTTGATTATACAGGAGTCTCAACAGTTCAAACTGTTCTCTAATTTTTCAATCGTTGTCTTCTCTAGCTTGTTATCGTCTTCTCTAGCTTGTTATTCATTGTACTACATCCTATGTGGATTTATCCATCTTTTCTGGTTGTTTTATGTTCTTCGATTCATCAGACTTTCTACCTGAGTACTATTCGATTTTCAATGGATGATCTTTTTGACCAGAGAAGCAGAACGGTCCGCGAACAGTGAAAGATATCAAAATAATAAGTGCTGGAAAGATATTGGAGAACAACAGAAAGTTAGGAGAGTGCAGGAGCCCCATATGTGATGTCCCTGGAGGAGTTACTACTATGCATGTTGTTGTTAACCCCCCTTCCTCAGAGAGAGGTATAGATTACTTTCATGTTACTGATGCTTTAGCTGAAAAATAACACATTAGTATTCTTCCTTCCCCCGTACTTTACAGAAGTTATTGATTTCGTTGGATTGTACTACTTAAGAATTGGGCTACATACGGCAAGTGCAAAAGTGAGACCAACTGAACATAACTACCAATCCATGCATGTGACCTGTATTCCCATATTTAAACCGCCTAAGATTTATCTCTATGTATTGGATGGTTATGATCCTTTAGGTGGTCTTTAGTTGGCCTATCATTCAGCCACTCCCACATGGCCAACAGAAGGGCCAAACTTCATTGAGTTTGTAGGGTGCACCAACATTTTTCTCTCTATAACTTTTGATTCTTCGCTTTCCAGTTTCTTATTAATCCTGACCATTGTATAATGGAACAGAAAATAAAGCATCAAATGAACCAAATCAGAACAAGTGTGTCTGTGCTATCTTGTAAGTTGCAGTTTCAAGTGGAAGGAAGCATCCTTGGCAGGTGGGTTTTGTTAATTGAGTATCCATGCATGGTTTTTGTCTCTGGCAGCTCTAATGACTGTCTTTGTTGTGCCTTCATGGATAGAGTGTTTGGAGCTGGTATAAAGATTGAAGTTGGTGGATCACATGGGACTGTTGACCGTTGGTGTGGATGCACATCAGACATTTTTACAAAGGTCTATGCCTTCTTCACGAGGCTATTGCTTTTGTGTACATTTGCAATATTTGTCAAGTCTTAAGAGTCCATTAGACTCCACTATTTATGCATTTATATCCCAGGCCTCTGTCAATTTGTGTTTTACCCCAGCAATTTCTTGCACAACCTGCTTTTTTCTTTATAAAATGGAAGATTGTGTGTGTGTGTGTGTGTTTGAGAGAGAGAGAGAGAGAGAGAGTCTTACACTTGGATTTGTGAGGTTTGTGAGGTGGGACCTGCTCGAGCATCAGCTTCATCTTGGATGAATATGTTTCAAGTGTCTCTCAACTGAATGTTCTGAAGAAAATCACGATATTCATCGTTTGATTCCTTCTTACATAAAAGCTGTCTGGGTTCACATTTTTGTCCAACCCACATTCCCCTGCCATTTATTTGTTTCCGACCCACAACCTTGTTACTTCTCTTGCTTCTTCTCTTCCAATGGGCGCCATTCTCAGTGGGATAAAACATGGCAGCTATCTGATGAATTTCTCCAATAAAATCCATTTTCTGTTTTTTTTTTTTTTTTTTCTTTTTCCCACTCTTGTGGTTTTCTTAGATGGCCCAACGTTTCATTCTGGCCTCATTATGTGATCAAGTTTGATATGGAGGCAAAGCAATGACCGAGATGAGGAAATGAAGTTTCTTCATCACTTTCATGCGGTGCGACTTTGGGTAAACATGTAACAAGGAAAAGAAAGAGAAGAAGGTAACGAAGCAGAGTTGAGTTTCTGTTAAATTTCGTGCTAACACAGTAATCATTTGAGTTATCATATACCCTAGTTTCTTATTGATCACCTAGCAAACTGATTGAATTATGTCAACCGAGCTGAGTTTAAAGTGGCCTTTTATTTTATTTTATAAGAAGCAACTTCATTAAAGGAAACAAGAAAGCGGGGGAACACAAAGGTCTAGTTCTAAGGGCTGCACCAACCAATACGGAGGGCAACTAGACCAAGAGGAGGAGAGGGAGAGACCTTTAGAGGCTAAAAATGAGCCACATTGTTTGTCAGCCTCTTAACCCAAAAAGAAAAACAAGAATCAAATGATGACATAATGTCTTTACAATCAAGGAGAATGCCTTTGACATCCAAAGGCCATAGAAGATTATCACCCGAGAGATAGGAGATGATCCTCATACAATCACCTTCAAGATAGACATTTCTTAGCCCCAAATCACGGGCCTTTGAAGACCACACCGAGCAGCCAAACATTCGGCCACTTCCGCGGATCTAGCCAAGCCTAGCTCTGTCAGGGCACACAAAAAGGTACCATCATCTCCTCACAAAACAACACCCAGACCAGCCTTGCCACTATCACTGAGGAAAGCTGCATCGAAGTTCACTTTAGAAATACCAGGGGGAGGGGGAGCCTGAAAAG
Organism: Platanus orientalis; assembly: GCA_025762735.1. Classification (NCBI taxonomy): domain Eukaryota; kingdom Viridiplantae; phylum Streptophyta; class Magnoliopsida; order Proteales; family Platanaceae; genus Platanus; species Platanus orientalis. The sequence goes on along the minus strand of JAOXJP010015803.1, from coordinate 8,596 downwards.
AAATACCAAACGATCTCAACCTCTCATCCCTGACCTCCACAATATCAGCCAAATCCTGAATCAGCCTACAAGCAGCAAACACAATTTTAGAAGACACACAAATAACATTGCTAAAGACAACTTCATTTCTAGACTTCCAAATGAATCAACAAAAGATAGCAATAGTAGAAATAGTATTAATATCAATGAAAGGGGAGGAGCTTTCCAACTTAAACCAGTTCATAAACCATTCCACAAAAGATAAATGGGGATCCCTAGAAATCCTAAGGGAAAGATGAGACGCAAATCAAACTCTAAGAGGAACCTCACAAAATAACAAACAATGGGCAATAGATTCTTGAGACTGATTGCAACGAGGGCAAGAATCATCAATATCAATACCTCTTTTCTTAAGGTTAACTCTAATAGGGATGGTTTTTTTGCAGGCTTTCCAAATAAAATGTTTTATCTTTTGAGAGATGGGGAGACCCCACAATTTACTCCATGGGTACCTAGAATCCCTAGAAGGGGAGGGGGTAGATGGGGTAATGACAAGGTGATAAGCCGATTTCACAAAAAACACCCATGTCTTATCATAATGTCAAATGAGTTCGTCTCTAGGGAGGCTTCTACTAAGAGGGATTTTACAGATACCCTCCAAATCCTCTCTGGAGACCAAATCAACTATTGGGGAGAGATCCCACTTGCAAGCTTCCCTATGGATTAGGCTAGAGACCCTAAGGGGAATGGAAGAAGGAATAATCCCAAGGGGGGAGATACAAAATTTTGAAGAGTGGGGGAATCCAGAGATCATTCCAGATATCAGTACTCTCACCCGACTCCACATTTCATCTGAGACCTCTAACCAATAAATCTCTACCCCTTTGGGTACTCTTCCACGCCTAAGAGCTATCATTTCGAGGCCGAGAATCAAGAAAATCCAAACCAGAAAAGTAGATGGATTTCGAGACCTAGGCCCATAAGGAATCAGGATTTTTGAGAAGTCTCCAAGTCTGTTTAGCTAACAAAGCTAAATTAAACTCGTGAAGGTCAAGAAAGCCAAGGCCACCATCATTTTTGCTAACTCTCAGCTTATCTCAACTAATCCAATTAATTTTTTTCTTTAACTCATCACTGTCCCACCAAAATTTTCTTTGATTACAATTGATGTTATTACAAATTTTCTTAGGAATAAGGAAACAAGACATGGTATAAGATGGAATAGTTGTGACCACTAATTTTATGAGAATTTACTTACCAGCCTGACTGAAAAAATTTGATTTTCAACCCTAGATTTTATTTCTAGTTCTCTCCTCAATGAAAGCGAACAAGGAGGACTTTTTTCTTCCAATGGAGGAAGGAAGCCCCAAATAATTTCCCAAAACTTGGGAATTTTTCATACCAATGATCCCTTGAATCACTCTTCTAATCTGTTTCGGAGTATTAGAGCTTAAATACAACTCAGATTTCTTATGATTAATCACCTGACCCAAAGCCTTACTGAACTCTTGGAGACATTCTTGGATAGATTTGATCTCATTCATCTTTGGAGAAGATATAACAATCATCTGTAAAGAGAAGATGGGTGATAGAAGGGCCCCTAACTCTAATCCTAATCCCTGAAATATGACCAACTCTCTTTCTTTCCTTTAAAGACGCTGATAATCCTTCAGAACATAGGAGAAACAGAAATGGGGAGATAGTATCTCTTTGTCTAATACCCCTCTCAGGGATAAATTTCTCACCCGAGGATCCATTAATGAGGATTCTATAGGACACAGAAGACATGCACTCTAAGACGTATTTCTGCCAATGAAGACTAAAGCCTATTCTCTGCATCATAGAAATGACCATGGGCCACTCCACTCTATCATAGGTTTTACTCACATCAATTTTCAAAGCCATATGGTGAGATATGGGCTTTCCCATCCTAAGAAAACACATGATTTCGTGGGCCATGATATTATCTGAGATAAGTCTACCCTTGACAAAGGTGCTTTAGTTGGGAGAGATAATCTTTGGGAAGACAATTTTCAACCTATTAGCCATAGTTTTTGAAATGATCTTATAAATAACATTGAAGAGGTTAATGGGTCTGAATTGTGTGATGGTTTCAAGGTTTTTCACTTTAGGGATAAAAGTGATAAAGGTTTGATTTATAGACTCGAGGGAGGAGTGATGATTAAAAAAGTCTAGCATCGCATCCAGGGTCTCTTTTCCCACCAAATCCCAAAATTTCTAAAAGAAATCCACTTGGAAGCCATCAGGGCCAGGAACTTTTAATTTGCCCAAATCAAAAGCAGCTCTCTTGATTTCTTTGCGAAAGAAAGGGAAATTTAGCATATCTTTTGCTTCATCAAAAAGGAACAAATAGCTTTTGTCTGTAATTTTAGTGATATCCTCTTCATTAGGGTGGGAAGAGCTAAAGAGTTTAGAGAAAAACTGATTTGATAAAGCCTTAATCTGATTATCCCCCGACACCCACTCCACATTATTTGCTTTAAGGGAAGTGATTTTATTTCTGGCTCTCCTTTCAGTAGTGGAGAGATGGAAAAATTTTAAGTTACAATCCCCCCATCTCAACTAGCTAATTCTAGACTTCTGGGCCCAAAAAGTTTCATCCCTTCTAAGCAGGCTATCCAGAAAAGCTTCCTCAACCCTAATCTTATCCATTGAAAAATCATTTGTCGAGGCCAAATGGAGACTTCTAAGCTTAGTTTTACTAGCTTTAATATTCTCTTTCAATTTATCGAAAAACTCCTTGTTCCATTTTTTTAAGATTAGGGGAAGCCTAAAGAGGTTACCTATAACTGTCTCCAAATTCCCTCTATCATTCCTTTTATGCTACCCTTTACCAATTTGGTCTCTACATCTGCCATGCAAGGTCCACATCCATTCAAACCTAAAGGGGCGAGGGTAAAAAGGAACCTCTGAGCAAGTATCCAAGATAATAGGAGAGTGGTCAGAGCCACCCATATTATAATTTTCAATGTTAGCATTAGGGAACATGAGTTTCCAGTCAGGGTTAGTAGCACCTCTATCAAGTCTTTCTAAGATAACACTATTATCACTTTTCCTATTAATCCAAGTGAAATGAAGGCCCAAATGACCAAGGTCGATCAAGTTACCCTCATCTAAGATATTCCTAGCCCTATTGAAATTTCTCGGGGAGATTCTCTCCCCACCTCTCTTGTCCTCTTTAAACCAGAGACAATTCCAATCCCCTATATAGATAAAGGGGTTATGAATACTCTTAATTTTGACCAACAAATCCTCATAAAACTGAATTCCCAAATTACTGTCAGGTTCACCGTACACCAAAAGGTAAGACCAAAGGAGATTCTCTTTCTCTTCCCTAATTTCAATTTCAATATATCTAGAGAACTTATCAATCACCCTAACATTAATGCAATTCTTCCACAACACTAAAAGCCCTCCCGAAAGACTTCTAGAATTAACCACCTCCATTTTCCACTCCTTTTTTAATTTTGACTTTTCCAAAAACTATTGCCTACACACTTAGTCTCAGACATGAAAATTATATTCGGGTTTCTGGACTTTAACAAGTCACTGAGAACTCTAGCTGTCGAGGATTGTCCGATTCCTTGACAGTTCTAAGCGGTAAGCCTCATGGACGGGGAATGTGTTGTTCTGGGATAGACACCGGAACCACTTTACTAAGATCATAAGAAAACCTTTTATCTACCATGTGACTCAAGATTCTAAACGAGAGAACTATAATGCCCCACATTTGTATCATGGTACCAATTAGAGGAACTAAGATTGACTCGGCTAGGTAGGGATGGGAACTTTCCTTTCTTTGTAATGGGTCTTCCTTTTTTTCTAGGATTGAAACCCTGAATAGAATAATTTATCTTCCACCTTCTAAGGGAGAAGACCTGGTAACCCGATCCTCTTTAAATATACGGGAAGATAAGAAAAGTAACAACGGCCCTTCCTTTAGACTCAACCCTATTACTCTTCAAAACCCAAACTAGAATATGTTTTTTTCCTCACTCTCTTCCATTTAAAGTAAACAAATATCGGAGCAATGTATTTTGAAAAAATAAGAGGGGGAATAACATACCTTAGCTTCCATGGAAGGAAAAGAAATGAAACAAAAAATATGGTTTACCTCCTTTTTATTGATTTGAAATGATATAAACAAAATGCTCCTCCAATTGTCGCTCCTCAAATATTCTCGACTCATCAACATCACAGGGAGTGATGCTTGATGTTGGTTTCTTGCACATATTTCCCTCGGCGTTAAACAAATAAACTCCATTACATTTCTTTTTTTCTTTCAGAACTTGAGTAAAACCAAGCCAGGGTCTTATCCCCTTCATTCACACCAGGTTCCTCTCCGATGCCCCCTCTAGCAAACAAACCTTCTTTAGCCATAGGATCAAATGTGGGAAAGAAAGCCACCCATTTGGTTCTTTTTTTCCTTTTTCTCATCATCCTCACACGTTTTACTCTTAAGAAAGAAGGATTTGAAGCAAGCAATGATGACATCTCACCTCCCTGATAGACCTTAAGCTCCCTCATACTCTTAGGGTCACCCTATGACAAATCTTCCAAAGGGACACCGGGCACCCTCTCTTTGCTAGGGACGTCTAGCTCCAAGAGCTCACAATCCTTCACCTTTAGTCTTTTCGCATGGCTAAAGTCATCCTTACAATCATTCCTTCTCTTTTTTTCAGGTTGTATTTCCCAAATCGACTGGGCCAGCCTAACATCTTGGCTTAAATCCTTCAGCTGGTTAACCGGGTCGAGATGTTGGCCCACCTCCATCGCCTCAGGCCTGGGTTCGCACCATTCCTTTTTAAAAGTTTTGGGCAATGTACTTTGTTCTGAGGAGGGCGACATCTCTTTGATAGAAAGAGACCTTTGTCCATTAGTCAAAATATTTGCTAGAGGGGCACTCAAAATCTTTTCCTTTTCCAATGAGGAAACCGGAGAATCCGAAAACAACTGACGACAAACCAACTACCCCACCTCTTTTGGTGAGCTGCACCCTCCATCGTGCGACACATCAAGACCCCCTGATTTTGACCACTGATCTCAGTAGAGGGTAGGTACTGACCCAAGGGAGCCTTTGGAGTTGGCAAGACCTCCCCTGAGTCGACTGGTTTCGAGTTGAGATGATGTCCTAAAAGACCACGTTCACCATTTCTTTGTTTGGAGATTGAGTTAACTTGGTCTTCTTCTCTGGAGACCTATTGAAATAGTTCATGGGGGAGCTTGGGGCTAGCCTGCTTTGCTCTCAGTGAGGCATCAAAACCATGCAATGCTTGCATTTCCTCCATCGGGTCCCCATTTCAATACCCTTGATCTTTTCCAGGCACTCCTTTGTTGTCATGGTTCAAAGTTTCAAACACCCACAAAAATAGCAAAAGTTCTTTAATCTCTCATATTTCAAGGTGATCTTGCAAGGCTCAAGATAATCACAATTGATATAGAGATTCTTAACTAAGGGTTCGGTATTGTCTACACCCACATGCACCGTCATAAATTCACCATTTTCAACGTAGTTTCCAACATGGTCCATACGTTTGAAGGAGCCTACTCATCAACCAAGGACACAAGCCATAGCTTTAGAAGTATATTCCCACGGAACTCCTTTAAATTTGATCCAAAATTCCACTTCGTCAAAAGAAACGTCCTCCAGTTTAATACCTTTTTGATACTTCTTCAAAGCAATAATATGCATATTGAAGTTCCATGGAGCCTCCTCCCAAACTTTGAAGAAATCATATTTGTTTGCAAAAGAGATTCTAAAGCAACCTCCTTCCAGAGGGGAAATGTTAACTGGCTCCTTCTATTTCCAGACTTTTGACATGACTTTGCAAAATAAACTTTGGTTTATCATTTTCATGGTTAGAGGCATATCATACAAATAGAGGTCTCCTATGACTTTCGAATTTTTACATTCCTCGTTTAAAATCGTCTCCCCGTCTTTAGATTTCATGCCCCTAAACTGATTGATCAATATCAACTAGTTAACGTGTTACTAGGCTGTAGCTCATTTAATTAAAACAATGAAAATTGAACAATTCGGATTGTTGGCATTTGTACTTATTCAATGAATAATAATTGATTGTATGATCTTGCCTTCTACTGATCTCACTATTTAATTAAAAGCTTTTCATCAGGAAAGGATTCTGTTATCCTAATTGAAAGCTCAATATTTTATTGATTAGACAACTAGGATAGTCTTCACCCAAAAAAAAAAAGGATAGTAGATCTAGTCTAGTTTTAAAATACCACCTGTGGGAATCAGAAAATTAGAGGTTCACACCTCCTTCCCCTTAGGTATCTCAGCTCTTGCCCCCCACTTCAACATGTAACCCGAGTCAAAATTTGGGTACTAACACCACCTTTTATTATTATTATTATTATTATTATTATTATTATTTCCAAATAACCATGCATAATTCACATCACCCATGATCTTCAATAAGTTTCTATGGTATTCTGGGTCTGTTTGCTAACATGTAATTGTATCCAAACATCTAATACTATAGTTTATAACTCTACATATATGTCACGTGTAACTAAACAACCCAATTTATGAGTTTCAGACATTTTCTTTTCTTTTCTCAGAGCCAAATAGATATATACCCCTTAATTAACCTTCCCTTATTGTTCAATTGATAATTTAAACCTTTGAGCTCGTTTTACAAAATAGTCTAACAAAAATTAAAAAAAAATTAAAAATCGAGCCCAAATCTGCTGGATTCTGTTACCCAGCAAAATCTGATGAGAAACCAATCCCATCACGCCACCTATAGAGTTCTTAATAAATAGCATAACCATTCATAAATGACGTTTGTTGATAATAAAATAAATCAAGATATGTTTTAATTTACTAACAAAGATAGATTAAAAAATTACTAAAAAAGAAGTTTAATCAATTTTATAATGATTTTTTTTTCTCTCTAAGCCAAATCCAGTGAGTCTTTAAAAATGGCATTTATTCTTTCTCTTTTTCATTTTTTTTTTTGGTTTATTTATTTATATTTTGGAGGTAAAGAGATAAAACTAATTGAATTCATTTCAAGTCACTCCTAGTTATTTTTTTCATTTGGTAAAGAACAATTTACTAGCTATAAGAAGATAAAGATCTAAGTATTGCACACTTGAGACACTACTCTTAAGTTTTAATGCCTTTAATTACTTTATCTCTCCATTATGCCAAATCAAACAAAAAATTAATAATCTAGTTAAGAGAGAGTCGTAGGTCCTTAATCTTCTCTCTTCAATTAAGTCATATTCATAAAAGATTTACCCCATCATGTGGAGCTTTAAAATAGAGGTATACTGGTAATGAAATAAATAATAGTTGAATCAAATAGATACATAAGAGACCGTGTTCTACTTAATCTCCAACATGTTTCCTATATAATGTTTTTTTTTATTAAAACGATATAAAACCTTAGCAATCTAGAAGAGGGAATAGATGCCATTTTTAGAGGCTTACTACAATGGATTTGGCTTTTAAAGAAAAATTGTTATAAAATCGTTTAGACTTTTATTTTTGTAGATTGATATAGAAGAAACCGTGTGTCAACCCAAGTTTCGTGTATGAAATAAGCACAAAAAGTGAGGGAAAATTACAAATATTAAAAATGTGGGAATCACTCTCTTTATTTACACCCTTTACATGAGCGTAGATCTTTGATTAACAATCAACTTTGAAGACAAAAGCCTAAAGGTATATTTATCTTTTTTAAATGTGTTGGTATAGTTCTCTTCAATTTGAGCTTCAAGCTTTATTGGCGATGAAGAATACACTATAATTTTATACTCATAGCTATGTGTGAGGTATTTCCGAGACCACAAGAAGTGCACCAATAAACTGTAGTTGGTAAAGAGAATGAAAAGAAAGCCTGAGTGATTTTGGTAGGTGGAAGACCTTTGACATGCTCTGGAACTTTGGAGGTTTGTATCGTCTCTGCGGCTTTCCCTCAGCTGAAGTCTCCAAAAAAGGTCATCCCTTTGATGTAATGAGGAAGTATTTATAGACTTTGAGATGTATTTCATCTATACTCTTGATTGGATTTCTTTACCTTCTTGGTCTTGAAATGGGTTATAGTTTTCCTATTTTGTGAGAAAATAATTTAAGGAATTCTTATATTCTTTTGTTGGCATTTCTTTCCTTGATTCCCACATAATCAATTTAGGTAAATCCTTCATCATGCAAGTCCCATGTAGGCAATGATTAGGTTTTGGGCCTGTTAATTGGTTGAGCATGTGGGTTGAGTGTTCCGTGGGTTAAAGCTTACAAACCCAAACCTTAATGCCAATGGGCTTCTTTCTTTAGCTAGGCCTAATTCATTGATGTGATGTCCATGTGTATGGATTCACGGTCTTTTGTGTATATTTATGAGGTGTAAGTCCTTATTTGCCATTTAGGCAAATTAGGTGCCTACACTATGTTCTGCTCAATCTCCAACGTATTGCTTGTGTAATGTTTTGCATTAAAACGATATCAAACCTTAACAATCTAAAAGAGTGAATAAATGCAATTTTTAGAGACTTAATGTATTGGATTTGCCTTTTAGGCCTTGCCTATTACAAGGTAAACCATGGGAAAAAGGAGGGAAACTGTACT
>JAOXJP010015802.1:0-31877 GCA_025762735.1 Platanus orientalis | reverse complement strand
AGATTCATATCCTATGGTTATGGGTGCTTCTCATCCTTATAAAATGAAACTTTTCCCTTTAGGGTAAAAACTTTATGCAAGCTAGAGAATGTTAGAAAGTTTACCAAATTAAGAGCTTCCACCCTTGAAAAAGCCTTACTTCTCTCATTGTTTTTAAGCTTGAGTAGCCAACATCTCCTCCAAAGATCACTCACTCTTTCTCTGCTCTTGAATACTAAGCTTCTACTATTAAGAAGAACTTGTGGTGAGCTCTTCCTAAGATGAAACTCACACTTGGCTAAGTTCAAGGAGTACTAAAGCCAAGAGTTTGAAGTTTGTGGGTAGGTAAGGCATACTAGCTCAATAAGAAGCACCCCACTTTGTGAAACTAGCAACATTAACAAACTTGTGGTAATATTTGCTCTCATTTGCATTCGTTTTCACTATTGACTTGCTTTGCTTGCGCCAAAGACATTGGAAGTAGTTCACACTTGTTGGAGACACCGAGCGTTGTTGAATAACTTATCAAAGGTAAATAGTGTAGGTTTTGTATGTTTTTGACCTATGTTGTATTAGACTATATAAATGAAATATACCTAAGCTTGGTAGTGAGCTTTAAAAGAGTAGACATAGGTTATCATACCAAACCACTGTAAATCTCTTGTTGTGGATTAAGTGTGTGATTGCTTGTCTCTTTACTTTAATACATATTATTACTCTTGCACCTTACTTGGTTGATAAAATATTTAAGTTGACACCTTGTAGCACAGACACACTTGGGCTAAGTTAAAAAGATTAAAACCAATCCAAACATTTGTAAAAGGGGTAAGATAATTTTTTATATCCTATCCACTACCCTTTAGGATAACTTTATAGGAATTTCAGCATTATTAACAACCTCCATTTCCATTATGCCTAATCCGCCATGATTTTTACTGATTTGGAAAAGCTTTCAAGCTTTAAGATATAAATGTTTTTTTTTTCTTTTGAAAAATCTCCACCAAAAATCTCTTTGAATTCCATTTATCTGTTTGCAGATGGCTTTGGAAACATGTTGCCATAAAGTAAACTATAATAGAAGCAAGGACAACCTTGATAAGGACAATTTGACTTGCATGGGATAAAAACTTTAACTTTCACCCTTTGAGTTTAGTGTTGAACCTTTCTATTAAGAAATTATATGACTCGTTCCTTGATTGGTTCAAAAGCAACCTGCATCCCAAATATTTTTCATCTATTTCATAATTTGCACTTCAAGAGAATCTACAATATGAGTAGAGTATGTCTTTGGCAACTAATTTTCTTGCTGAAAAATATAGCTGATTTTTCAAAATTCACCATTTGCTTTAACCATTTTCTGTAGGTGTTTAAGACTTTTTTGATAATTTTTGACACCTGCAATGTATTTTTTCCAACTAGGAACAAATCACCAACAAACATAAGATGCAAAAATGGTAGGAGCATGCCTGTTTATTTTGATCACCTGATAAAGACCATTCTCCTCCATGTTTGATATAAGTTTTGAGAGCACCTCAGAGCAGAGAATAAACAGATAAAGAGATAGTGGGCAGCCTTGTCGAATTCCTCTTATAGGTCTAATGAATCCCTTTGGGCTTTCATTAAGCGTGATAAAAGAGGTGGTAGATTTAATACCCAACATGATTAAATTATGAATGTCGCCACTAAAACCAAAGCCCTTGAGGGTGGAGCTAATAAATTGTCATTCAAGTCTGTCATAAGCCTTGGACATATCCAATTTGAGCGCGAAGGCACCATTGCGACCTCTCATTTTTTTCATTGAGTGAAGCAGTTCTTAAGCCATGATAATGATATCTATTATGTGTCCTGCTGGTATAAAAGCTCATTGTGAGGGTGAGATATGTCTTCCCAAGAGTTGACGGATCCTGTTGGCAATTATCTTTCTGACCACTTTGTAGGTGACATTACAAAGTGAAATAGGCCTAACAAATATGTTTCTTTGGCATGAGAGCAATGAATGTATAATCAACTTCCTATGGAATGCTCTTCCTTTGAAAACAATCTAGCACAAAATGAGTCAAATCCGTCCTAGCTACATCCCAAAGTTTTTGATAAAAAATCGACTGAACTCCATTTAGACCAGGAGCCTTGAGTTGTCCCATACAATTAACCACTTCTCGTATTTCCTCTTTTGAAGAAATTGAGACCAAAGATTCATTTTCTTTATATTTGATAGGGTTGTTTGTAAATGTGAAGTCAGACGGTATGATCTCATGGTTAGAAAAAGAAAAAATCCTTTTGAAATATTGCAAGAAACAGGAGGTAATATCTATGGCTTCATAGGTCCAAGAGTTGGAAGGCAGTTTGATGCTAGATATTCTATTATTGCGCCTTCTATTGAGGGTCAATATGTAAAAGAAACCTGTGTTTATGTCCCCATCCTTTATCAAGGAATTCCTTGGCCGTTGATGCTAATAATTTTATTCTCTTTTCAGTAGCTTGTTATGTTTGACAATCTGCTCATTCTCTTCTTGCAGAAACACATCAGAAATGGCACTAGATTGAATCTCATTCAATCTACTTTTAATGCTGTTTAGTTACTTGTACATTGCCAAAGTATTGCCTGTTCCACTTACTGGTTCCTTGTTTGAAGTTTTTTAATTTTGTAATAAGTGGAGCTTGGGAAACTGAATTCCAACATGATTTTGCAACTTCCTTGAAATGCTTGTCTAAACCACATTGCCTCAAATTGGAAAGGGGATATTTTTTTCTTGACAGTTTTTTGTAAATTGAGCAAAATAAGATTGTGGTCGCTATTGATAGATAGCATATGCAAAACTGAGGCATTAGAGAATCGCGATTGCCATTGGCTGTCAACCAGAACTCTGTATAGCCCTTTTCTTGATATGGAATTGAATTCCGCATTTATTGGACTAGGTATAAGCTGGACTTGAAAATCCTAGATCCAATAAACCACAGTAGTTTGCCAAGGATCTAAAACCCATGTTATAGCTCACATGATCCTCTCCAGATTGTTAAAGATCAATTAAACTATAACAAATTTTGGTGGTTGACAGATGGTTAAAAAATCAACAAAACTGAAAAGATGAAGTTCAGTTTTTTGGATATGTGCTAACCAACGAAATTTACTACACTTTAATTGAACTTTAAAAATCTGGAGAGAATAATAACTCATGTTATAGGCTTCAATCTACTGTATCCCATTTTTATATAATGTATTTAATGCGGTTAGATACAACTAGTTTGATTGATTGCTTTACTTATTTTAAGGTGCGAATTGCTATTTCACAATTAAGAGATGTTTTTTTTTTTTTCAAATCTTTTGATAAACAATTAAGAGATAGTCTTGGGTTTTATTTATGAGGAGTTCTAATTTTAAATTGTAAATACAAATATTAAAATGGTGAGACTATAAATATGATAGAGTTTTCTAAGGGAAAAAAAAAAAAAAAAAAACCAGTGAAATTACAAAAACACCCTCTCAAAATGGAAATTCCCGCATACATACATACATGGTCATACATAGACATCTATTGAAGTCCGCCGGATAGCCTGAACCGACTCCTACTCCTATTATAATAAATTAATAAATGGGAAAAAAGAAAGTAGAAGAAGGCGTTAAAAATTAGATAAGTTTGGGTCGTCGCCGCATGGACCTATCGACTATGGAGAGAACGCAATTGAGTCGCCCATTCGACGACAGAAAACGCAAGTAACCCTAGATTCCTTCGCAATTCTCAAATTGCAAATCCTTTCTCTGATTATCCTTTTTTTTTTGTTTTCCCTGAGATTTCGGTTTCTGATGATCAAACAGGAGGGGATCGATCAACAGAGAAATCGTGTTGCTGAGTGAAGGACCAGATTCCAAAGGTGTGTTTTTCTTCTTTCTTCTTCTTTTTTATTCAGAGTATAATTTACGGCCACTGTGGATCCGATCTTATATTTGCCGCTATAATATTTTCGTTTTTGCAGGAAATTAGATTGGATTGTATTGTCCTTTTTTCTTTTTTTTCTTGCGATTTGTTACCCTTCCGTTTTTTTTTTTTGTGGGATTTTTTATTTTATTTTATGGGAAAGCATCAATATCTTACAGTATTTAGTGCAAAACAATGAAAGCACCTTGATGCCTAAAATTTTTTGTAGGATTGCATGAAAATATGAAAAATAAAATCCTAAAATTATTGATGACTGCTGGTTATTGGTTAGTAATTTTCCGATTGAATCCCTGTCTGTCTGCCTGTCGAAGAAAGGTTTTTAGGGTTTGACCATGGTCATGTTCATCATTGACGTTGAAAGTTGAGTGTATTTATGATAGAAACATGGCTTCTTTTAACATATTTTGGGAACCATTTCTTAATATCGCTAAACTAAAAAGTGAAGTCTTAATTTCAAAACAGAAAAGGTCATTCCCATTATCTTTTTCAGAACATTATCCAAATTACAAAGGCCTCTGACACCAATTAATCGTAATGCATGGTAAAAATCAATTATAATATATATATATTTTATACTATAGGCTGAATACAAAATATAGTCCTTGTTTTTTGGTTTGCTTTTGATTTGGAATCTATTTTTATTGCATAAGAAAGAGTTACATCGTTTTTTTTTTTTTTTTGGGTAGTGTTTCATCAATTATTATTATATTTTGATAAATAAGGTAATGACTGGGTAGTTGCTTCCTCTGCTTATTCGACTTCCAGTGTCAGTTTGATAGCCTTGTGAGAACCATGGTTTTATGTCTTCGTTGACTGAGAATTACAAGGGCTGCTAATAAATTGTGCCTTTTGTATTTTGGCTTAAGTTTGGTCAAAGCTGAGCCTTGAATGATTTGTACCTAAACTCTCGAGGATCGAGGACCACAGACTTAGCATACAAAAAATTAATACTGTGGTCTTTGCAAAAGCATTTATATAGAAATAAACCATTTTCTTATGTTCTAAAAACTGCAAGAAATCAATGTTCATGCTGTTATCTTGATCCAATGCTCCAAGACAAAATTTCACTATCAGCTTGTTGCCAAGGTGCTAATGATGCACGAAACTACATTATACAATGTAAGAATACTTGAAAGATATGATTGTTGTGGGGATATTTTAGAATTCCAGTCCTCAAGTTTGAGGGATTTAAGCAAGGTTTGGGGAATGGGGATATATCATATGGAATGATGTAATCACCTAAATGATTGGTTGTTGTTGGTCTTTGGGGTTTTGGGTTTTTTGAGTATTTTGGTGGTTTCTTTTGTTCTTTGTAAAGCTTCATTTTTTTTTCTTCCATTTGTACTCAATTGGGCTTCTGATTATGGAATACAATATTATTTTTCAGAAAGAAAAGAAAAGAAATACTTGAATGAATAAATATCGAAAGATAATATTATGTAAGGCACGATGCTCATACTCATCACAAAGAACTTGTAGGATTTCATTGCCAATCATGATAAACTCTTGTAGAAAGCATACAACAACAAACAGCCTTATCCCAACTATTTGAGGTTGCCAATCGATAAACTCCTGTAGAAAGCATGCATCTAGGAAATAAGAAGAGCTCATTATGGGAGATAAATCAAACATTTTTATCACATCAAACAAATGTATATTGGTTTTTTACCATACACTAAGAGATGCTTATGATTTAGCTCACTTGTTGTAAAAGATAAGTCAGCTCTTTTGCATAGGTTGTTAATAATAAATGACATTCATAGGGAACTGTATTTTCTAGGCAGTGTAAATTATCTTATTTTCAATGATATATTTGTCATTATACAAATAAATTCACGACAGCAAGCTTAAATGGAAAAGCATGAAAGAAGACCAATACAAAATAATTCTAAATCAATATTGAAATCACTTAAGTTTTAATCTATGTAGAACCTCTGGTCTGATACATAAAATTGAATGGTGTAAGTCATTGAAATCATAAGAATAAAAAGCTGAAGCATTGTTTTGAATGATCTTAGTGGCAGTGGGAGCCAATATTGGAGCCACTGACTGCTCGGACATGATAAATAATGCTTTCCAAGGTTTCTAGAGAGTAAAAACATTTAAGAAAAAAGAAAGAAAGTCTTGCAAGGCTTCCATTTGGCTCAAGAAGGTGTTTTTAGGCAATCACTCTCTAATAATCAGCTTTCTAGAAACATCTCATGGTTCTCTTTATATAATTAAGCATTGGTGGATCTTGAATGCTTTACAATTCATATTCTTAAAATGTTATGTGAAATATGGGCATCACTTGAATATCTGATGGAATAAATTCCACAATATGTGGTGTTTTGTTGGTTTTTTTTGTTCACTCTTATTCACTGCCCTAGTGAATCTGTTGCTGTCCTTGTTCTTTTTGCATTTTTTTTAATGAATTGCTTATAATACAGTATTGAGGGTTAAATTAAATATCTTGCCAAGGCATTGTTATAGATCAGCCCTTTGATTGTTTGACGTGGCATCCATTTTATATGTTTCCTATTTTGTCATCACTTATCTGCCATTATCATTTAGGCAATAAAACCATAAGCAAGCAACACCTACATTCTTCCCAGCAGGAAAACTTCATATTGAAGATGGGAAGGCATGTACTTCTCTGTAAATGCTGCATCCTTGTTCATACTGTCACCAATACTGAACACCTTTCTTATAGTTATCTCTCTCTCTCTCTCTCTAAAAAAATACTGAACACCTTTCTATTGGTCCAAGTACATTTTCTATTAACAAGATTACCAGTGGCTGTAATTGTCTTTTCAATTAAATTACCTCAAAACAATTTTCAGATGTTGACAATTATTTTGTAGAGTTTGAAAAGAATTTCATGACCTATATCTGTAATGTCATACTGCGTTCTTTTTTATGGTAACATTTACCAACGTTCATGTCTGCTGTCTATTTTTATGAAAGTTTAAGTAGTCTGATATTTGTCCAACATCTGGTGTACCCTTTCACAGTAGTTGAAAGGACATTTCTGTGTAATCAAGAAAAAATGGACAAGGATTAGTTGATTTTGCTAACAAAAATATTCAAGCAACAACCATTTTGATCAGTGAGCTTAGAGCTAATTAAGTTTAAGTTTGGTGGTTCTTGATGAAATTGTTTTTCTTTGATTCATAAATATTAAGAGTTTCAACTGATAGAGTCTTCTAATGAAGTGAATTTTTAAAAGAGAACGTGATCATTAGGCATTATATTGTATCTTATGACTCGTTTATTATTTTGATCAGAAACAAGAGAATTTTATTAGAAACAAGAGAATTTTGTTAATATTAACAATTAAAATTATCAAAAAATTATTAACATTAACAATGAAGACTTTATAGTCAGTGAAAATCATTCCCCGAAGTTAATAAAATATATAGCTGTACAAAAAGTCAACTATCCTTGTATATGTGTGATGCTTAAAGCTCAAGTCTTAGTTCATACTTTCTTTATCCGTTTTCTCCTGATTTCTTTTGACCTTTGCCTTTTATCATTGGGCTGTTGTTCATGTATCCATGTCTTGTGCAGATTTAAT
Organism: Platanus orientalis; assembly: GCA_025762735.1. Classification (NCBI taxonomy): domain Eukaryota; kingdom Viridiplantae; phylum Streptophyta; class Magnoliopsida; order Proteales; family Platanaceae; genus Platanus; species Platanus orientalis. The sequence goes on along the minus strand of JAOXJP010015802.1, from coordinate 24,407 downwards.
GAGATGTGTTGGTATTGAAGCTGTGTTTTTTTGGAAGTTGAAGTGTTCATTGCACATATTTGATGGATGATGACTGTTCCGATGGATAACTTGTCTGCTCCTCCATCACGGGAGCTTGTTCAACGTCTTTACAACAAGGTATGCTACTGTTTTATCACATATTGTACCCTCAAAATTTTGAATTCTGTGCTGCACTGTTATTATATTTTCATAGGCAACTGAACTTGTTACTTGCGAGCTAGCTTCACTGGTAAGGTCTATGATTGGATCAAATCCAGTGTTTGCCTGCTAACCCTTAAAATTATCCAGTAACAGTTGCCTATCACTCCCAAACTTAGTATCATATGAGAAGGAATTCAAGTTTATGAATTCTCAACTATGTTCTTGAAGATAATTATAGGGACCTGTCAATGATGCCAACATATGGTTAATTAATCATTTGAGCTTAATGCCTTAGTTGACTGGAAGTATTGAGGTTTCTGCAATAGCTATTTGATTGCAGCGTAATCAAGTTGGTAGCAGTATATTGTTTGTAAAAGTTTTGAGTTTGATTTAGTTGAGTCTTTTGGTCGCTGCAATAGAGAAGGTAGATGCCTTGCTAGCTTGCTTTGAGGAGGTCATTTTTAGAAGTGAAGCAGATAGGAGAGTTCAGAAGTGGGGCTTAAAAGGTTTTAAGAGGTTAAGTCTTTTGTTATTCCTTCAATCCAAAGAGGGATGTTTCTTATTCCTGGTGGGAAGTATTTGGAGGGCTATTATTCTCCCTAAAATTTTAACTATATATTTATTTATTTTTGTATGGAATGCTCATTGCATAATATTCTGACAGTGGAACACCTGATTAGCCATGGATGGCATATGACTAGTGTATATGCTATGAAAGGAAGGGAAGGACAGTGTTAATCATAGGCTTCTTCATCATAAGTTTACATGGAGTCTATCGTATTGGAGCTCTTGGGTCCAAATGGGCAACTTTGAGTTGTTTGGTGGAATAACATATAGGTTGGAGTTGAGGTCTGGACTTTCCTTTCCTTGTAGTTGTGGTGTCTAGAAGGAATGAATTGGCTGTATTTTTTAAGGCAAACAATTCAGCTAAAGCACATTTAGTTGATGATGATTCATTGGGCTTTAGTGTTTAAGGAGTTCAGTGATAAAAAAACAAGGACAATTTCTTTTTGATTGGGTTTGACTTTAGCTGGAGATCTTTGATCTTATCTATTTTATTCTCATTTATTGTTTTTTTTGGTAAGCTCTGGCTCAAGTTGCTGGATGTACACTTTTTGTCGTTCGTTCTTTATATATATACAGGGTTATTTTCTTCTCTTTTCAATATATATTTTAAAAAAGATACTTTTCCATTTATCAGCTCCATTTTCCGATTATGATGGACTTTGTTTTCCTATATCTTTTTGTACCTGTGGAAAATATGATCAGTAATTTATTGACATATCCTTTTGTACAGAATATTGAGTTGGAGAATAGGCGTCAGAAGTCAGTGCAGGCAAGAATCCCATCAGATCCCAATGTATGGCAACAGATGCGTGAGAACTATGAAACTATAATCCTTGAGGATCATGCGTTCTCTGAACAACACGAAATAGAATATGCTTTGTGGCAGTTGCATTACAGGAGAATTGAGGAGTTGAGAGCACACTTCAGTGCTGCTCTAGCTTCTACAGGATTGACTGCCTCTTCAGGTGGGAAAGGTCCTGCGCGGCCTGATCGAATTACAAAAATTCGTTCTCAGTTTAAAACCTTTCTTTCGGAAGCAACTGGATTTTATCATGATCTAATATTGAAAATTAGAGCAAAGTTTGGGCTGCCTCTGGGTTATTTCTCTGATGATCCAGATAATCAAATCATTCTGGCAAAGGATGGAAAGAAATCTGCTGAGATGAAGAAAGGCTTGATGTCCTGTCACCGTTGTCTAATATACTTGGGTGATCTTGCACGTTACAAAGGATTATATGGAGAGGGTGATTCTAAAACTCGTGATTATGCAGCTGCTTCAAGTTACTATATGCAAGCTGCCTCATTGTGGCCTTCTAGTGGAAACCCCCATCATCAGGTTTTTCTTTGTTTGTTCTCGTTGTGCAATCTTCAGATTAATTTTTCTGTGAACAGTATTCTTTTTCTTCGTGTCGTTTGGATTGCGGCAGTTTTATCCTGACTATAATTTTCTGCATGGGACCATTTCTTTGCCTTCTCTCAGCTCGCGATATTGGCTTCGTATTCTGGGGATGATTTGGTGGCAGTTTACCGGTACTTTCGGAGCCTGGCAGTTGATAATCCTTTTTCTACTGCGAGGGACAACTTGATTATTGCATTTGAGAAGGTATTACTTTATGCATGCAAAGTTATTGAGATAGTGGACATGTATTTAGCCAGATGTTCACAACCTTATCTTGTGGTTGAAGATTTGTCCGGATTCTCTTTGTTAGACTGTCAACTGTAGATGGTATGTGACACAAGATTATGAGGAAATTGTCTGGAGACTTTGAATTATTACTTATGTTTAAGATATTAAACTTTGAAAAGTAACAATACTAATTGTTTTCTCAATTTCCTTAAGGAAAATGTTAAATTATTAAATTGTGACCTTACTAAATTGAAATCATCATCCTCCTACTGTCCTAAGATTAAATGCGACCTTAATCCTTTGTCATTTTATGTGCACTCTAATAGTTCCTAATTTCAGACTCTCCCCTGGTTAACTGCAACAAATTTTAGCATATTTAGCACCAATCCTTTATTTTTTTCTCTGTAAAAGGGGAATTGTAAACTACATATATCGAACCAAATTATGTGCATGGCAATGCTCTGAGGCTCCTCAAGCTGACACTCAACTTGAACTAGTTGCCTTTGATTGATGGCTTCAACTATGCCTGCTCTGATGGGTTTTGTTACATCTCTTTCTCTCTCTCTCTCTCACACACACACGCACGCACACACATACATCCCCATGGAGTCCCTTCTCCCTCTCTCTCTCTCTCTCTCTCTCTCTCTCTCTCTTCCATTGGTTTTGTTGGAGCAATCTCTTGATATCATGTTTGTTTAATTTAGGTTTCTTATTTTATATTTTTGTTTTATAATGAGTATTTTTTTTTTTTGATGAATTAAGTTTTATAATGAGTATGTATTGCAATAATTGATGGGGATGGATTTACTATTTGAGCTGTCAAAGGAGTATTGATGACCTGGGTATCTTACACAGGGCAGCTGAGTTGTCAGCTCAAAGGGACCTTACATGTTTTCAACATCATCCTGCTCCTGTGGTAAAAGAAAGTAATGTTTTTAGGTGGTTGAAGTTGAATATTTGAAATGTCAACAATTGGTCTTACTGGGGGAGGAGTCCAATACATGGTGAGATAAGGAGCTGAGTTAGGCTTGGGCATTGATCGCTTGGCTAATCTGGATGGTTCCCCATCTGATGGATGGGCTTAATCTACCACATCAATTCTTTAAGTGGCTTTAGTAAGGGAGGTGATGGAGAAGCCTCATCTAAGGAAGTCCACATTTGGGCTACGGAATCCAGTTGACCATGGCCAACAATTGGATTATGCTGGTACAATGGCCAAGGGTTGGTCTGAGTCAATAAAGTGGGCCATATGGGCTAGGGGAGAATTCTTTTTTTTATTTTTTATTTTGGTTTCTTTTGTTGTTTAGGGAAAGTATTAGGAAGTTTTAGCAATAGGCTTTTTTAGTATCTAATTTGGTAAGTCTTTTGGGTTCATTAGAAGGTATTAGTTTACAATTAAAAGCAAGTGTTGCTGCTTAGAGAATTAGGGTTTCTAATTTTGTGTCAAGAGTTTAGTTGCTAAATAGGGGCATGGTGCAATCTAATTAAAGCACCCCACATCTTCAATTGAATGGACTTGTTTTTTGCGTTGAAATTTTAGTTACAGCTGGGCTTTTACCTTGGCTTGAAGGTGGACTAGCTGGGCTTTGACCTCGGGTTGAAGTTGGACTTCCCTATCTCTAAACAGCTGGGCCGTGCACGACTATAGCATGTCTTCGACTGCAACAGCTCCATCTCTTCTTCTTCTTCTCTAGTATTTCTTCCTTATTTTGTTTGTTACAACCTTCATCATTGAAGACTTCTTCTTTTTATTTTATTTTATTTTCTTAGAAAAAGATTCATTGAAAGGGGGATAAGGCATCCCCAAGAAAAATCCCACAAAGGGATTAGGTACAAGAGTCTCTAATCATTTTTCCCCACCCTTTTTTCATGTCCACAAAAGGGACAGCCCCCTCCCCATCTTTACAATTAGCAACCCAAAAGCATCATTTATCCCTAGCTTTTTAAAAAACATTGAGAGAGGGCTTAGCATAGTTTTCAAAGCGTCTTTGGTTTCTTTTCAATCAAACGGTCCAACAAACTGGGGAGAATTTGGTTCCAAATGAGATTTTCCAATGAGGATGAACCTGGTGGCCTCTATGAAAGAATTAACCTCTTTAGGTTATCTGGGAAAACCCATGGGATCCCCACCTTCTCGAGAATCATACACCACACCTCCCTAGCAAAAATCATTGAAGACTGCTGCATATAATTCCAAGCTTATCAGAGTTCAGCCATCGAATTGATCAAAGATAAGTGTTACATTAACCCTGGAATTCTGAGTTAAACTAGTGATCTATTCTATTCCCGGTACTGATTTTTAACCTGAGTTTTGAATTATGTTCATACCATTGTGAGAATATATTCTCTATATACACTCAAATAATCTGATTTTCTTCTTCTTTATTGACTTTAATGAGTTACTTTTTTTTGATAAGATAAAAATTCATTAAAACGAGATAAGCAATCCACAAAAACAAGAGCCACTGCCCGAAGGCTACAAAAAGGAACTATCTCTAATACAATTTCTTCACCCTTTCTTTAAATCGACAAAAGAATGCCCCTCCCATTCTTTACAATTCACACCCTGAAAACGACCCCTAGCCTTCTTATATACATTAAATGCTGGCTCAACATGGTTTTAAAAAGTTCTTTGATTTCACTCCAACCCGATAGACCAACCGCCGGAAACACCAAGCTCTCTAAAACCCTTCTTTTAGGGGAGATCGTTCTTAGCTGCCAGCCAATAAAAGAGTCCCACACACTATTCTAGAACACCTAAGCCACCCCATGATGCGGACATCGTCAAGAGACTTATGTACGTGCCTCCTCACAAGAGGGCCAGCTTAAAGAAAAAGGAAAATTTCTTGGAAGATCACTTTAGCTCGAGTTGTTTGGGGTTGTTTTTAGGGGTTTTGTTTTATAACTAAGGTCATTTCTGTTTTTGTTTTGAGGTCACTATATATAATAAGGCCTTTTGTGCCATGGGTTTTTGGGTTTCTTAGTATGGAAATCCTGTAACTTACTTTTAACCCAAGTTTACTTGCCTTTTTTGCTAGATTTTGGTGTCTTTGGAAGGGTTATTCAGTTACCTTTCAAAAAAGACCAAGATTGCACAAATTGGAGGTGATTTGGGAGAGTTATCGCCAAATTACTTAAAGGGTTACTAGTGAGTGACGGGAATAGTGTTTTAGAAGTTTTAAGTGTCCTAGTTGGAATCGGATTTCTATTTTTTTTAATGTTTAAAAGCTTATATAAAAGCTTAAATTAGTTGATGAATTTTGAATTTTGAATTGGTTTTGTGAAACCCACGTGTGGTGGTGTTATCCCCTTCCTCTTATGGTGAAGCTGTGGGCTCCCTATGGTTTTATCTTTTCTCACTCTTTCTTCATTCTTGCTTCTTCTGTATTCTTCTTTCTTCTACTTTATTTTCATAATTCTTATTTCTTTCACCTTCTTCTTGTCTATCACCTCTAATATCTATTTGTTGTGAATTGAAATATACAAGACTGAAGGCATGAAGTTGCTGAAAATTCTAGAAATCTGTGGAGGAATCCAGGTTATACTTCTTGCAGAAATTTCTCTATCAAGAAAAGGCCTTTCTTTGATTCTTTTATTAGGGTTTTCTCATTTTTCTATGTTTCATTATCTCTCTTACTTTCCTTTTAAATTCTTTTACAGTTTTGTTTAATTCTTGTGCTGCATCAGTTATCTTTTGTTCTTTAAGATTTTCTTGTTGAGTCTCTGCACCAACAAATTTCTTATATAATTTTCTATACCTCATCTTACCAGATTGACCTGAAATTTTGGGTACAAATCACTTTTATATCCATATACTATCCTGAAAAATTCCATACATTTTTGATGTCACATTTAGGGTATTTTGGTCATTTCACCTATACTACCTCGATTTTTAGAATTTGGACCAGCAGGATTCTTGCTCTTCTTCTTCTTCTTCTTCTTCTTCTTTTTCTCTCTTTTTTTTATAGATAATGTAAAATTTTGTTAAAATGAATCTTGAGAGAGAGACGCATGAAAGATACAAGATCCCCCATAGAATCTCGAGAGAGATGCATGAGAGATACAAGACCCCCCCTATGGGTCATCTAACTAAAATACAATAGAGTCCCATCCAAACACCCAATCATGAAATCCTAAGTTTGAAAATGATGGGGATAGGCAGCTCCAAGAGAAATGAAGAAAAATTATCTCTGCTGAGATGACTGCTTCCACCACGCATTGGTCCTGAAAAATCTGCCTGTTCCTCTCGTGCCACAGACTCCCAACACACTTCGAAAGATAACCATCTCCATAACTCCATTCCCCGCTGCAATAATCCCTTTGTCTTGACTCCATTCCCACACCAGGGCCAACATTGAGGAGGGCTACACCCAACACCCTTTGAACTTTTTCATACATCGACCCCACACTCCAAAAGCATACTTGCAATGCAAAAAAAGATGATCACAAGATTCCTCTTGACAGCACATGCAACACCGGTTTGCAAGTGGGACTCCTAGAGATTGAAAGTCTTGAGTTGGCGGTTTTCCATGGTACAACACCCACAAAAAGAAAGCCACCTTAGAGAGTACCTTGCAGTTCCACAAAAATTTTGTTGGGCATTGAGCTGGTGCATTCCAGTTCAACACATTATTGAATGAAGAAACTAAGAACTCCCTACTAGTGTCTCCCCACCAGACCCTTTGGTCCTCGGTTGAGCTTGCATTAAATCATCAACCTCTTTGATCTCCCATCTTAACATACTACCATTTTGGATGTAATGCTACTATAACGATCCTTCTTTTTTGCCAGTCAGTTGATAAATAGAAGGAAAAGCAGACTCCAGGGGCACCTTGCTTGTTGCACCAAACATCCTTCCAAAAATGTACCAGGTCCCATCTACCAACTTTGAAACCAACATTATTTCGAAATGCCTTGAAACCCTTGAAGATCCCTTTCCATTGACCGGAACCATAAGCTTCTTGAGGGACCTTGCTATCCCATCCCGTCCCATATCCCGAATCCCGTATTTTGAATCAATTAGCCTCCACCACAAGTTGTTCTTCTCCTACAAGAATCTGCACAACCATTTTCCCAAAAGAGCTTTATTTAGTTGCTTGATTGAATGGATACCCAAATCCCCTGTGAGCTATTGGCCTACAAATTTGGTTTCACCCCATCAAATGCGTCTTTTTGTCACGCTCAAAGGTGTCCCATAAGAAGTTTTGTTGGATCTGCTTTAACTTGTCTAAAACCTTTTGAGGGGGAGAGACCATGGATAGGAAATACACCGAAAGGTTGGTAAGCACACCTTTCAACATCATGAGTTTGCCACCTTTGGATAGGTATAAGCCTTTCCAAACAGCCAACCTCCTTTCAAACTTTTCAATCACCGGATTCCATATAATCACCGGATTCCATATCTCTTTTGACTTAGATTTGGCCCCTAGAGGAAGGCCCAAATAAGTTTAATGGAAGCTGCCCACTTGGCAGCCCATAATGTCGGCTGTCTCCCCCAATGTGGGACATTCACCTACCCTAATGATAGTGCTTTTGCTTAGGTTTACCTTGAGCTCTGATGTCGCTTCATTGAGCAATAGGATACTTCGAAGGACTTGCATTTGCTCTGCTTTTGTTTTCATGAACAACAATGTGTCATCCGCAAATTGAAGTATTTGCCTAACCCAATGATAGTACTTTATGACTGCACCAGTGAGGCAGAGTGGGACAATACAAGTTGAAGGTGCTAAGACTAGAGGAAGGCCAAAATTGACTTAGGTGGAGGTAGTAAGGAGGGACATGGCAACTTGTAATTTAACGATAGATGTGGCCCTAAATAGAGCAGAATGACGGAACATGATTCATGTGGCCGACCCCAAATAGGTGGGATAAGGCTGTTTGTTGTTGTTGTAATGATAGTGCTTTTCCTTATTTAATTCTACTAAAATTGCTTATTTTGATTATTGATTTATCTTTTCAACTCTTTCTTAACTTTCTTTTGAGTTCGAGGATATTTAGTGTAATCCTAATCTCTTTCTCGAAACCCTAAATTTTTCCTTATTTTCCTCAACATCATCTGGGTCATATTCTACATCAAATTTGGGCATATCCTACATCAAATTTTGGTATCAGAGTAAGGTTGCAGCTAATCCTTATCTAGCTATAATCCTGGGAAAATCTTGACTATCGTTGAGGTTAGAACTAAGTTTACTTTCTTAGATGGGAAAGTGTTCAAAGGTTTGATTAGTGATAGGCTTCATGAGAATCAGATTTCCACAAGAATGATTGATAAAATCCTAGAAGATTGTATAGATCAACGCTATTGTGTGTATGATGAAGAAGGTTTTATCCTTCAATTTGGGTGTGGAAGCTATAAAGATAGTGCTGAGTGCAAGATCAGTTCATTGGAAGACTATGTTATCATGTTTGGAAAGCCATGGATTGTTGAAAGGAGTGTTAGCTACAACCAAGAGACATGTATTTTGCAATTCTTTGTGTATGGTGTATGCTATCAGATGAAAACAAGGCTTCAACAGTCTACTTCCATTGTGTAACCCATTTTAAAAGAAACTACCCAAGAAGAAGCTCGCTTCATCAATGCTGAAGATCCTTCAGATGATTAACTAGATTCTTCAACATCTGATCCAATCCAGAAGTTTAGAAGAAGCCTAGTACCAAGAAACAACGGGACAAGGTTCAAGTGTGATCCAAGACATCGAAAAGACCAAGAAGAAAGGTTCATGCAAGGCCTCCATTATACGTCATCCGCCATACTTACCACCTCTATTGTGGTGTCCGGAAATGATCTTCACTAGGATCTGTGATAGAGAATGAAGACTTCTCAATTTGAGGACAGATTTCTCCCCACCTCGAGAGAATGATGCGGACATTGTCAAGAGACTTATGTACGTGCCTCTAATGTTATGATCCCAAAGGTTAAGAGACTAGCCTAACGTGTTTCCATCAGTCTTTGGGCTTTTTGCGTATTGGTTAGGTTATCAACAATTGGTATTAGAGCCAATACGTCTGGAGTTCGAGTCACGGAGGGGGCGACCTATGGAGAGGGAAACTTGGACCAGAGTAAGAGCCGTTATGGTGTGGTAAGGGCTACCTAAGTTAGAGTGAGAGCCATCACAAAAAGGTTGAAATGACTACCTGACCAAAGTGAAAGTTACCACGGGTGGAAAGAGCTATCTGGATGAGAAACCGGAGTGAATGCCACAGAGTGGGCCGTCGGCTGCGGAGCGTGGTGGAATGTTACAATCCCAAATGTTAAGAGCCTAGCCTAACATGTTTCCATTAGTCTTAGGGCTTTTGGTGTGTTGGTTAGGTTCATAACAATATACTTAATATAGTTCAACACTCCTTAGGTGGGACACTCTGGGACAATGAATACAGGGGAGTTAGGTGCGAGACTCGGGGGAATAATTACTTCTACAGGGGATTTGAACTTGCAACCTAAAACTTGCTCGGATACCATCTTAAATAAAGCAAGTAACCATCTCTCTAAAACCCTAAGGTTCTAGGAGAGGTTAGAGTTAATATACTTAATATATTTCAACATCACAAGAGGGCCATATTCAAGAAAAAGGAAGATGTCTTGGAAGATCAATTCAGCTCGAGTTGTTTGGGGTTATTTTTTATAATTAGGGTCGTTTTTGTTTTGAGGTCACATTATGTAATAAAACCTTTGTGCCATGGGTTTTTGGGTTTTTTAGGGACTAGGTAATCTCGTAATTTACTTTTAGCCCGAGTTTTATAAGGTCAAAACTTGCTTTTTTGGCTAGATTTTGGTGTCTTTAGAATGATTATTCAGTTACCTTTCAAAAGAGACCAAGATTGCGCAAATCAGAGGTAAGATGGGAGAGTTATGGCCAAGTTACTGAAGGGGTATGAGTGAGTGACCATAGTGTTTTAGAAGTTTTAAGGGTCCTAGTTAGAATAGGATTTCTATTTTTTTTTTTTTTTTAATGTTTAAAAGCCAATGTAACCCTACACAACATGTAATATATTAGTTGATGAATTTTGAATTGGTTTTGTGAAACCTATGTGTGGTGGTGTTATCCCCTCCCTTCTACAGTGAGGCCATGGGCTCCCTAGGTTATATCTTTTCTCTCTCTTTCTTCATTCTTGCTTCTTCTTCCGTATTCTTCCTTCTTCTACTTTATTTTCATTCTTTGTCTTTCTTCCCCCTTCTTCTTGTCTATCTCCTCTAGTATCTATTTGTTGTGGATTGATATATACAAGACTGAAGGCTTGAAGTTACTGAAAATTTCATAAATCTGTAGAGGAATTCAGGTTATACTTACAGAAATCTCCCTATCAAGAAAAAGGTTTTTTGATTCTCTTATTAGGGTTTTCTCTTTTTTTATGTTTAATTATCTCTCTTACTTTTTTGATGAGGGTTATCTTTAGTTCTTTAAGATTTTCTTGTTGAATCTCTATAGCTGCAAATTTCTTTATAATTTTCTATACCTCTTACCGGATTGATTTGAAATTTTAGGTAAAAATCACTTTTATCCATATACTAGCCTACAAAATTCTGTACTGTTTTAACATCACGTTTGGGGTATTTTGGTCATTTCACCTCTACTACCATGATTTCCAGAATTTGGACCAACTAGGTTCTTGCTTCTATTCTTCTCTCTTTTCCTTCTTTAATTCTTTTAAAATTGCTTATCTTGGTCTTCCCCAACTTTCTCGAGTTTGAGAATATTTAGGATAGTCCTAATGTCTTTCTTGAAACCTGTAAATTTTCCTCGTCTTCATCAACATCATCACAGCCATTTTCTACATCAAATTTGGGCCTATACTACATCTCTCCAACTTCCAACATTAGTTGATTCCAAATTTCAGTGCCATACGAACAATAGATGAATGTGTGATCAGCCACTTCCACTTCTTGATAACAAAGGGGGCAAGCATTGGGAAGACACATGCCTCTTTTTTGGAGGTTATTTATGGTTGGCAACCGATTTCTTCATACAATCCATAAAAAGAATATTACCTTGGAAGGAGCTTTAGACTCTATAACTTCCTCCAAGATATAGCTCCAATATCACCATCTCTAAATAGATTCATACAGGATTTGACGGACAAATCCCTTATTCCTACAAAAAGTCCACCTAGGGGTCTCTTCCTTATCCATCCTTAGTTTGGTATTTTCCACCAAACCTAGAAGCCTGGCCATTTCTTTCACCTCCCAATCATTGAGACGTCTTATAAGTTTGATAGACCAATCGCCTCCCTCTCCAATCCATCTCCAATAATCCACCACCCTCGCTTCTTTGTCTTGACCACTACATAAATTAAGGGAGCTTCCATCATAAGCAGTTGAGAACACCACACTTCCTTCCAGAAAGATGTATTTAGGCGGGATTTGATTTCCACCCTAATGGCCTTTTTAAAGTTCTCGGGCTGATTCATGATTTCTGCCTACAACTTACCCCATATGGCTGGTTAAGAATTTTGGATTCCCAGCAATTCGCAAGACCATATTTTTTCTCAATGACTTGATGCCAGACACCACAGGGTCCCCCTCTCAGACCCAAATTTCCACTTTCACGGAAGAGCTTTGTTCATATCCTTTATTTTTTAATGCCTATCCCTCCATTCTTCTTAGATTTGCAAACCTCCTTCCAAGCCACCAGATTCAGGTCCATGCTTCCTTTCTTTTACTCCAGAGGAACTTTCTTTGAGATTTTTCAATCTCATTTGCAATAAAGACATGAAATAGATAGGGAGGCTAGCAAAGACTGATTTAATCAACGTCATTTCCCCCCTTTAGAATTTAGATAGATGCATCCCCTTTCAAACCGCCAACCTTTTACAAATTCTCTCTACTACAATAATGTAGGAGCATAAATCACCAAGAAATTAAAATTGGATTACCATGGGGGTACTCACATGTTTTGGACTAAATAAATTAGGATTTTTGTAATAAGGCCTTCTTATGGCTATGAGTCTTTTTTATAATTTTCATAGTTTTAGGGGTTGATGTAAAAGAAAAAAAATATATTTAGTGTAGGAAACGGGCAACACTATTTGGGATTTAGGTACTTTTATCCTAGAATGGGGCCCACAAATGCCAAATCATGTAAGCATCTTTATGGAGAAAATCTTGCTGATTTTCAAGATCATTGGGGTCCACATGTGAGCTGTTCAATACCTACAAGATTTCCAAGATTTTGGAGATCCTTGTAGGACCACAATATCTTTCTTGTCAAGCAATTAAAGTCCCTTTAGTTAAGTATTTTAATTTAGTAGGATTCTCTTATTTTTTTGATAGAAAGTTGACAGGATTTTTTTTTCATTGTAAGCCTCTATTTAAAGAGGCACCCATATATGAATGTATTGGAGGATTTCCAAGGGGCCATGGGCTAGCTATTCCCCTCAAGAGGTTGAGTTGTTGACTCCTTCTCTCCTCTCCACAATTGGAGGTAAGTTTCATCTCCTCTCTACTTTTCCCTCCTTTTCTCTTTCCTTCTTATTTTTTATATCTTTTTCTTTACTGTTTTCTTCATAACAGTATCTTTTCTCCATCAATCTATCCCCAAAATCAGCATACCTTTTTGTCCTAAACAGTCCCTGATTTCACCCTTTTCTGATCCACAAACAGCCCTATTTCAGTCCAGTTCCAGGCCCTGTTGTATCCATCTCAGTCCCTTTCTGCCCCTGCAGAACAACCCCTACACGGTGCCCACTAAAATCCCATCTACAGTCCAATGTTTGGTGTCAAGACAATACCCACTTTCAGCCACCATTTTCCCTATCTAACAGCCACTTTTTCCCTACTTTAAAGCCTACCCGAGAGCCCTATTGCCCTATAAAATTTCTGTAGAAATCAGTCTACTTCCTCTAAATTTTAGCCACTGCTTTAAATCTAATTCCGTACCCAAACAGCCACTACTTTGTCCCAATTTCAGTCATTAAATAAATCGCATCTCAGCCTACATCATACAGGATTCCACACAGCTTTGCTTTTAAAAGTTGCCCCCAAGGGCTTCCCGAGATACATACAAGAGATCCTAGCTTGCAACCCAAAACTTCTGCACACCTCCCCACAGTAGATACCTGACCCACACCATAAATGCTGCTCTTGGCAATATGTATTTTCAGCTCAGAAACAGCTTCAAAGCACCTAATCACACGGTAAAGAAATATGAGCTAATTAACTCACACATTTGTTACTTAGTTCTCAATCTCTGCTGGAATCTTCATATGTACTTTCACAATTGTTAAAACTCAGAAACAGAACCCATTCTGTTCTGCTGAAATCCTGATCTTAGACCTGAGTTTTGATGATTCTATAAACTTTTACTAATCTGTTGGTTCTGAAATTTTGAGGGTTTAATCTTTACCCATAAACCTATTCACCTACAAAATTTCAACCCATTCGGACATACATAGACTTGGGTTTTAACCCATTCAATTTCTGTTCAGAACTGTTACAGATTTGCTACTCTGATTTGATATCTTTTAAAAGCCTGATAAGCCTACTCGTCTGGGAGTGTTTTAGTTCTACCTTGGACATTGCTTGGGCTCATAACCTGCAGGAATTTAATTTCCCTAGGCTATCCCTCATCAGGAGGTTGTCTAGTGAAGAAATCTAGACTACCCAAATGGGAAAAAAAAACAATCCAGAAGGTTCATGGATATGCCACATCAATTTTTCAAATGGCTTAAATAGGGGGACGTTTGGTGGATGGATGTACTGAATGGGATAGGAAGGAGGATTTGGTGGCTGGTGCCAGCAGGGGTTTTTGCTGGTCGCTTTGGCTTGAATGCAACATGGGTTTTTAACCATTATGCCTAACCCTAAAGGGTGTGAAGTATTAGAAGATGGGTGATGTGGGACAACCTAGTGGGAGGCTGTTAACCTGCGGATTTATGGGCCCAAAAGAGACCGGGATAGGTTTCCCCTCATATATATATCTCAGCAAGAAGTAATCAATCAAATAGGGATAATATTGGGTAAAGTAGGGGATCAAAGTATACTACAGCAGTTATAATAAAGAAGTTATGGGCTGTATTATAAAGATTTATAAGGGTAATCAGAATTCCAGCAAGGGACTGACCAGGTTCAATACCACAAGGCAGCAGGGAGTTCGTAGGCTAAATAGGTTCAGGACTAAATATGGCACCTCACACTTGGGATGGAGAAGTTGTCCTGTGGCAGGTCCATATGGTAAGACCGTCTGGAAAGGTATCATGGCTGAAGCTTGCTGTTCTACCAGTCCATTGCTAAGGCAGGTGGAGGATCTACGATCAGATATTGGATGGACTCCTGGTGTGGAACCTCGACCCTCACCCAAGACTTCCCTCTCCTCTTCTTGTTGTTCACTGTCAAAGAGGGTTCTATTTGGGACCATAGAGTTCCGACCAGCTCCTCTTCAAACTGGAATCTTCACTTGAGAAGGGCCCTTAATGATTGGGAAGTGGAAGCAATGCCAGCCCTGATTGCTCGCCTCGACAATGCTCAGGTAGGGGAGGTGGATGACATGGACTCTTGGAGTTGGATCAAGAGTAAAGACGGGATCTACTCGATGCATCATGGGTACTGGGACTTAGTAGAAGAGGCGCCTTCTTTCCCCATAGGGGAGTTTGTTTGGAGGAGATCAGCTATGCCCTCGAAGGTTGCCATCCTTGTCTGGCTACTGGCTAGTGTCTCTTGGGAAAGTCCCAACAATGGACAAATTGCAAGCCTGTGGGGTGCAATTGCCGAACAGATGCTGCCTATGTTGTAAGGCAGAGGAAACTTTGCAGCACCTATTCCTTCACTGCCCTTCCTTTCATCTTCTATGGAGCTTCTCCCTCAGATGTTTTGCTCGGCAATGGGCCCTCCCAGCAATGATGGTTCAGCTCCTGTACATGTTTGGATGAAACATAACGGAATGCAAGAACCTTTGATGGAAAGAAGGCAGAAAATGAGAATCTCAAGTACAGCATGTTATCTCTTTTATATAGATGGACCTCTCACCTCCTTGATCTTCAGGGGCTGAGGCCCCACTCAATCTATTTTGATTGGGATTCACTGGTGCTCAGCTGATGGGTTTATGTCCCAGCCGTGTATGTACCTCTTGTGCTGCTCAGCTTTTGAATAAAATTCCTACTATTGCGATCCAAAAAAAAAAAGATGGCGGCTCAAGGGCTGAAACAAGGCCTAAACGGTAGATAAAAGGGCAAAGGTTCCAAGGTTAGTAGTTTAACAAGGCAGAATTAGGGACTAGTTTCAAGGATATTAAGATCTCTTACAGCCGCAGGTAGAAATATACTTGGGCTTTAAGAATTCAGTTTGAAACAACCTGGGAATAGATCTTACAGGCTGCTGCAAGGATTAACCCACCTGTGTTTTTGATATCAACTCTAAACAGCAAGGGATTCGAATCTTGTAGGTGCCACAGGGTCCAAATCAATGGGGTGTTGATTCTTTAATCCAAAACAGCAGAGGTTATAATAGGAGAAGGAACTGCAGGGTATAAAGTTACTGGTTTTAGGTTCTTGGATTGAAAACAGCAAAGGGAAGTATCTCTATGACTGCCGCTTGGTTAATCTACAGTTGATTTGATGTTCTTGATGGGGAAACAATGGGAAGAGGTGGTGAGGATAAGTTTCACAATTAAGAAGGGTTCTTGATAGTGATTCTTCAAGATCTTTAATGGTGGAAAGTGAAAACAGCGAGCAAGAATATGAAAATAGCAAGAAAGAAGAAGGGAAGAAGAAAGTAGGGGAAGAAGATACCTGGTGTGAGAAAGTCCTTGACCAAGTTTCATGCTAGGTAAAAGCTTGAAGATGAAAACCAACAGCTCCCATCGTTGGATGCTAGAAAACTAAATTTTTATTGCTTAATAATCATGTAATGAAAACATTGTTGCTGACCCTTATATAACCCACGTCCAACCATAAAAATCCTTATCCAACTGTAATTATATAAAACTCCTTAAGACTCTAGAATTACAAATCAAATCCTAATCACATTCTAATTTGAGATAGACTCGCACCCAATAGATAATGTTGCTGTAAAAAAAGCTAATCCTAAACACTTTAGGACTCCTAACCTTTTATCCAACTTATGTAAAGATAAACATATGGATAATCCTAACACAAAATCTAATAAAAATGAAGTAAACTACTTTAATAGCTTCATATGACCTCCACTTCTCAGCTACCATATTACCAACTCGTGTGGCACATGTAGGACCCACCCACATGTCATGTGGGGTCCATGTCCACATCAATGGGTCTATTGTAAAGGATTGGGTTAATGTAATTGGGAGATGAGGGAGGGTTTGGGGTTGAGGTTGGGGCTGACGGTTTTGAATTTTTTCTTTTAGGTCTCCTCTATCTTGAGGGGTATTGCTTGTCTCCCCATTTTCTTTGTCTTGCTCTTCTTGATATATATATTTTTTTCCATAATGGTGAGATAGAGCAATGGAGAGGCGGGAGAGGAGATTTCTGGTAGTGGAGAAGAAGAGATTCGAATTGCTATTGGAGGAGGGAAGGATCATCATCACTGAACAAGGTTATGGCCGCTAACGAACCATCTCTTTCCCTAGAGAGATAATGTCGTGAGTAGAATTGTTCTGTGATACAGCCTGTCATAGGGATAAGGCTAAGGAGATGAAGGAATAGATTCGATTTCGGGGAGGTTCTTTGTTCCTTGCTTGTAGATCAAATGAATGGGGATGATTTCTTCGTGTTTGCGAAAGAAAGCTTAAAGAAAATAATAAGTTCATAATCTTACCAGAAGGGGAGAGAAGTGTGGGATTGAAAGGTTTTATAGAACTAATGTGGCAAATGGCGAATTTGTGCCATCTTAAGCAGCCCCTTTTATCAGAGGATCTACGAATGGGTTCTCTAGGGACATAGTCACAACTGGTACGACCGCTAGAGACCAGACTCTAGAACAATGTGGTGGTCTGCGATGTATGGGGTGTCACAGTGCCATGGAAGAATGTTGGAACTGCGGTTTCTAGAGCTTTTTGACTTGTGAGTGACGAGGAGTTCATGATTTTTTTTGTTGGACTCCCTGCTAACAGGTTTTTTTTGTGGCAAAGTCTGTGGAGGAAATAAACAAAATATTGTTTGTGGGACGTATTGGCGTGGATAAAGCTACGATGGTTTTCAAACGATGGTCAACTTCATCCATGCAGATCGATTTATCTGTGATAATAGGACATTGTTGGATCCGAGTGTGGGGATTGCCCCTATCCGAATGGTCCACTGGAAATTTCTTAAAAATAGGTTAGTGGTGTGGAGGATTAATAGAAAATGATCATAGATCAGTCAAAAAAGAGAGTTTTTGTGGTAAGAATGAAGTTCGCTTCATCGACATTAAATGACATCCCTCAGACATTGCTATGGAAAATCGGGCAGGAAAACTTCGCCCTTGTAATAGAAGTGGAAAATTCCCTATTTCACTCCATTGACAGAGCAGAGGAGAAGACTACAGGCCCAAACTTAGAGCATCCCGAGGTTAGGGATGACTTAGGGTTTCTGTCTAATCCGGGTTGTGCGGGCCAGCAACGGGTTAGTTCAATTGACCCGATTAAAAATGGTTCGTTGGATGCCAATGCTTCGAGGAGAACCGATCAATTATGAAAAATGAATTTTAATTATTATTTCAGGTCTGAAAGTGGTGGAAATTCGAATTTGAATACGTTGGAATCTTTAATTGAAGTAATTGAGGGGTATGAGGGTAATTTCCATGGTGTTTCTAAAGTGGGTGATCGTGGGCTAAAAACAAAGTGGATCTGGTGCCCTAAAGCATTGGGTCTCAACGTGAATGGGCTAGGGGCTTTCAAGGGCCCAATAAAGATACCTCAAAATAGCTTTGATGGCCACGAAGTCCTTATTACGGATGTTTCTAAATCCTTTGAAGGAACTGAAGCAAGACGAAGGTGGGATCTCCGATATGTCATTGACGAAATGTTTACGATAGCATGACAAGTGAATGACCGTGGTGGATGTAAAGGAATCGAAGCAGGTAGCTTCAAGTTTGTGGAGAAGCCAGTCTCTGCATGGTGTCTCAAGATTGCTCATCGAGGCTTGAGTCTAGATCATGTGTGAGCCCTGAGAGGAAGCTTGGTAGCAGATTTTTCTACTCCTGAATATTTGTCCAAGATTTGTCCTCTCAATGCCATCGTCGGATGCTTACGGCTGCGAATCCTTGTCGCTAATTCTATCTTCATTGGATTCCTCGTCAAGCTGTACGATTTTGGACCCCTTGGGGTTGGGAAGTCTGAGGTGTGGTTGGATCTCATATTTGAATTAGAATGAGGACCATTATTCGGATATTGAAGAATACATAATAGAAGTGGAAGAGAGTATTGAAGGGGAGGGGAGATTCAAATCCTAGAGGAGAATGACGGTGCTGTGTTCTTCACCCCACAACCTAACACACGTATGGTGGAGTATCAAGACTCTTCAGCATATGACCAAGATGATCAGAACAACCCTTCCGATGCGTGCTATCACAGGTCTTCATCTCAGGTAGAAAATATAACAGAGGGCTTGATCCAGGTAGTGGCTAATACTCAGGCAGGTATGTAGGTTCCCACTCAAAACTCTAATTATGTTCACAATACCTTAGGTACTTTATCTAGCTCACCATTTCTCTGTCATGACAATTTAATTTCTGGCCTTAACCCAAATGTTCCTTAGTCTCTTGACTATCATAATCCTGCCAATTCTATTATGAATGTCCACGATCAGGTTGTTCAGGGACTAGTGGAATGCCATAATCTGGATGTGTCAGTGGTTGGGATGGGGAATAGGGTTTGTGCTAGTCAGGTGGTCTTTGGTGAGGATGAAGGGGAAATGAAAGAGATAGAGAATGAAGATTTGAAAGGTGTGGATCGTACGGTCAAGAAAATGGGTTTGAAGGTGTATACCAGCGAGGGAATTAAAGTTCATTTGTCTGATTGTATGAAGAACTCTGAAAATCATCTGAAAATGTGTAGGGTACCCTCAAAAGGTAAACGTGAACTTCATAGTTTATCTTGGGATATGAAAAATGGGGAGGAGTTGGACGGAAAGGATAGATCTCAAAGATTGTGTAGGGGAAAGAAAGTAGTGAATCTATGAAGATAATCTCATGGAATGTTCGTGGGCTTGGGGATGTTAATAAAAGAAGATCAGTCCATGAATGCTTTTGCAAGTTCAACCCAGACTTGGTAATAATTCAGGAAATAAAAGGAAGAAAGGTTGATTCCATAGCTCATTCGATGCATGGTAAGGAGGGATTTATTTGGTTGGTTGTCAATCCTAGCAACTGGATTTGCAAGAGGTGTTCTTATGTCTTGGAAGGATGATACCATTAAGGAGGATGATTTTATCGGCAACTATTCAATATCCATAAGGCTAGTTGAGATCTTGTTAGGTGTGGGATGGATTTGCATGGGTGTTTATGGTCCTTACTCCCCCTACAATCGCCATAATTTTTGGGAAGAGCTTTATGCTATCAGAAGGAGGTGGTCGGGTTCATGGTTAGTCGGGGGAGATTTTAATGTTATTAGATTTGTTCACGAGAAGAGTAAACCTTGCATAATAAATAGGAGCATGAGAGATTTTGGGGAGTTTTTCTTTGCAGGACATTCCACGTATCAATGCCAAATTCTCGTGAACAAATGGTTAGGAGCAGCCTACTGTGTGTAAGCTAGACAGATTTATTATTACTAGTGATTGGGAAGATTATCACCTGAAATTTACTCAAGAAGCCCTCCCAAAATTGGTGTAAGATCATTGGCCGATAATATTATCAATTGAGAAATTTGATTTTGGTCCGGTTCCTTAACAATTTGAAAACATGTGGACCCTCCATCCCTCGTGTAAGGATATTGTGAAGCAATGGTGGCTGGTGTGTAACAATGGTAGATGGGAGGGTTTTTGGTTTATGAAGAAAGTTCAATTCATTTAGCAGAAGTCTATTGCTTGGAATAAGAGTACGTTTGACCAGCTGAATGAAAGGAAGAACAGAATTTGGGATGGTATCCAAAGGTTGGATATTAAATTGGAAGAGAATGGTATGCTTCCCTTGAATTTAATAGCCCAACGTAAAGATCTATTGGCGGAAATGGAGGTGATTCTTCGTTGTGAGGACATCCATTGGAGTCAAAAAGCGAAATGTAGGTGGCTAAAAGAAGGGGATGAAAATTAAATTTTTTTCCACAAGGTGGCTAATGGAAAAAACAGGAAAAGCTTAATTAAAAGACTTTGTATTAATGGTGAAATGGTTGATGATGAAGTGAGGATTAAAGATGAAGCCATCACATTTTTTTCGAATCTTTATACTAAGGAGGAGTGCGAAAGGCCTTGAATAGACAACCTTTTCTCTAATCAGCTGAATGGGAAGAGGCGGATATGTTGGAAAAATCATTTTTTGAGGAGAAAGTAAAGGATGCAATTTTCAGTATGACAAATGATAAGTTTTCCGGGCTGGATGGGTTTTCTATGCATTTGTATCAAAAGTGCTAGGAAATAATCAAGGAAGATCTAAAGTGTTTGTGGAATTCTATGATAGAGGCACCATCAATAAAGGAATAAATGCAACGCTGATTGTTCTCATCCTAAGAAGGAAGGTGCTTCAACCCTAAATGATTTCCGTCCTATAAGTTTGGTTGGGAGCTTGTATAGGATTATTTCCAAAGTCCTTAAGATTGCAGGCTGTTTTGGAAAAAGTAGTCTCGAATTCTCAAGGAGCGTTTATGAAGGAAGACATTATGGATGGGATTCTTTTTGCTAATGAAAGCGTGGATGCCGTTAGAAGGAGGAAGCGGAAAGGGATTGTTTGCAAATTAGACTTGGAGAAAGCCTACGATAAAGTGGATTGGGATTTTCTTCAGTGGGTTATGAGGAAGAAAGACTTTGGTGATAAATGGATTAGTTGGATTATGGGTTGCCTGGACCATCCCCACTTCTCTGTTATGATAAATGGGTCTTAAAATTTTTTTTTTTGGCTTCGTCTCGTGGTTTAAGACAAGGTGATCCCTTCTCCCAATTTTTGTTCACTTTAGTGGCAGATTCTTTCAGTGCCTTGATGTGTTAGGCCCGGGATCGCTTTCTTGTGGAAGGGTTTCAAATTGGTAGAAATGATATTCCCATATTCCACTTACAGTTTGCCGATGACACTATCTGCTTCTTAAACAATTTTGAAGATCATGTGTGCAATCTAAAGCATATTCTTCAGATTTTTGAACTTATCTCAGGTCTTAAAATCAGTTTCTCAAAACCGAGTTTGGTAGGGATTGGGATGGATGATGGAGATCTTCATAGATTTGTTGATATCTTGGGTTGTAGAATTGAGCCTTGGCCAATGAAGCATCTTGGCATCCCTCTTGGTGGAAGGCCTAATTCCATTGCCTTTTGGGACCCGGTTGTCGAAAGGATTCAAAAGAAGTTAGCTTGTTGGAAGAAATCTTATATTTCTTTGGGTGGGAGAATCATTTTAATCAATGTTGCTATGTCTAATGTGCCCGACTACTACATGTCTATCTTTAAGATGCTGGCAAAGGTAGTTTTCATTATTGAGAAGTGTTAGAGAGATTTTCTGTGCTAAGGTAGTATAGGTAGGAGATATCATTTGGTGGAATGGGGAGAAGTGTGCATGATACAACACAATAGAGATGATACGAAAGTTGATGTATAATGATAGCCAAGAATATCAATAAAACCCAAAGTGATGTAAGTAGAAACAAGAAACAAGAAAAGAGAAAAATAAAAGATGAAGACCTGATTTGAAGCTTTTCCAAACCTAAAATAGGGGATCTTGGCTTTCACCAAGCTTGAATAAACCCAACGAATCCACCTTTGGGGAAAACCACTCTTGGTTTTTTAGACTTCACAAAGGAAGAACACACTAACCAAGAGCTAGAAAACAAGAAAATTCTTTATTCATCAATTTCATTAATAAAATTGTGGGTTACAAGCATATATATAGATTTTACATGTCAATCTTTCCAAATCCCACTCTAATTAGACTTCCTCAAAAAATAAAACTCTAAAATAACCAAATCCCGTTTTTAAGTAATACCTCTTAGTATTTTGTCCATAACTTTCCCTAATCACATCGGATTCTCAAAATCTTGGTCTTGTTGGAAAGATAATTGAATAATCTTTCAAATGGCACCAAAATCATCCTAAGCGGGTAAGTTTTGGCCATCCAAAATATGGTCTAAAGAAAAAAATGGGATTACAACCTTGATTTAAACTCCTAATTACACAAGGACTCTAAAATAAACTCAAACATAAATAAAAGATAAAACTAAAGATAATTCTATCATAAAATTGAATAAAATACTAATTAAATCAGCTCCAAGATGTTTCATACGTCCCCCACTTGGCTGCCACAAGGATCACATGTGTGGGTCCCACCCACATGTCACGTGGGCCCCATTTCAGCTTGTATGTCAGCATTGGTGCAAACCAAAATCCCATAGAGGTTTAGGTATGGGTAGGATTAAAGAGAGGAATATGGCTTTATTGACAAAGTGGTTGTGGCGCTTCTCTACTGAACAAGGCAGTTTATGGCATTCCACTATTTCCAGCAAATACGGTCTGCATTCAACCGGTTGGGACGTCAACCCTTCACCCTCTTATCCATGTCCTTAATCTGGAAAATATTCTTGCTTTGTTCCCCTTCTTTTTCTCTAAGGTCCAGTTTTCAGTAGGAAATGGGTCTTACATTAGATTTTGGAAGGATCTTTGGTGGGGAGATAATTACCTCTTTTCGTCATTTATGGGGCTATTTCGTCTTTCCACCAACATAGAGGCTTGGGTTGCTGATGTCATATGCTCCTTCTGGTCTAATTTGGAATATAAACTTATCTAGAAATTTGCAAGATTGGGAGGTGGAGTCTTAATCATCATTGATGTCCCAATTAAATGAGGTCTTTCTTTGCAACTCCTTTGGTGATCAACGTATTTGGACCTTAAAATCTTATGGCAAGTTTACCTCGAAGTCTCTATTTCAGTTGCTTACGTGGCCAAATTCTCCCTTAGATCATTTTCCTTCCCAAACAAATTGGGGGCCTAAAGTACCTCCTCGGGTTAAAGCTTTTGCCTGGACTGGAACTCTCTCTCGCATTAATACTATGGACATGTTGCAAAGGAGAATACCTTATATGCAATTATCCCCAAACTGGTGTGGTCTTTGCAAGAAAGACAGTGAATCGGCAAACCATTTATTTATCCATTGCTCTTATTCTAAGGTGATATGGGACTATTTTCTCTCTCCCCTTAACCGGTGTTGGGTTATGCTATATGATATGTTAGATCTTTTTTTTCAAAGGAATTCATGGGGTATTGGGCCTCAAGGAAAGAAGTTTTGGAATTGTTTGATCTTTGGGATCATTTGGGCGATATGGAAGGAGAGGAATTCAAGAGTATTTGAAGGTAAGCATAAATCTTCTATGGAGGTTATTGACAGTGTGGTCAGGGAGGTAGGGAGTTGGCTTCTCATGTTGGAGGAATTCAATGGCTTATCTCTATCAGTCTTTGTGAGGGATTGAGTGACGTGTATCTCTCTTGGTAGTTCTCTCCAAGCTAAGCTCTCTTTGGATTGGATTCCCCTTCCCCCAGGTTGCCTAAAGCTTAATTTTGATGGTGCTTCTAAAGGCAATCCAGGACTGGTGGGTTATGGCTGTGTTGTGAGGGACTGCCAAGGGAATGCCATTCGGGTGATAGCTAGTCCGCTAGAATTTTGCGACTCGATGAAGCCAGAAGCAATGGGGTTATTAATGGGGCTACAGGATCTCCGACTTATTGGGGATTCCAAAGCCTTAATTGAAGGAGATTCTGCCAGTCATTGAATGGGGTTTGGGCTGTAATCTTTGGCCTTGGATGTATGTGTATATCATTCAAGAGATCAGGGATTTGTTATCTTCTTCGGAGTTCTCCCTCTCCCATGTTCCAAGATATCAGAATGCCCTTGCAGACTCTTTAGTCAATTGGGGTGTGGGTTCTAGTAATGCTTATTCTGATAATGTATTACCTGATGGATTAATTTAGTGCCTTCAGGCCTGTTATTGTATTCTGTTTTTTCTCTTTAATAAAGTTGTTATTTGTGGGGGGGGGG